>JBBPBQ010000004.1:48529406-48540218 GCA_037974755.1 Cicer yamashitae
TCTTTAAAATTTGTCCATTAACAACGCAACTCTTTTCTAAATATAAATTTGCACCATAATTAAAAGAAACTAAAAAAAATAAGTTTAGGAAATGTATCAAGTGTGATAATTTGATATATGGTTAAGATTTATTTCAAACACTTAATACCCACACACATAAGAAGAATCAAATTACACTAGAGTGATTTATCTCTTTATATGATACCTCAATTATAAAATCTACTGTTTAATTAAAAGTTTATATAATATAAATTATCTTAATAAACAATTTTAATTTTAATGAACTTTAATAACATCTCAAATGAATTTAGGTTTTGTAAAAACTTTGTATAAATGATATATATGATGCAAAAATTTAATCTACCTATATATTTTGTAATAGTGGTATTTAATAAGGAGATATTGAAAAATATAACACTATCCATTATACCGGTGTAATTTAATCTCTTATTATATATATATATATATATATAGTCTAAATTAGAAGAAAAAATCATGTCATTTTTTTAAGTGATTATGTGCCACTTACATAACTCTTAATCATGACGATATAATTGTATGATTAAAATTTAACTCAAAACAGCCTATACAAAAATAAAAGTTATTAAAATATTCCCAATAGTAATAAATCACTAGAAATAAATTTGTAAGCAAAAATTAATTAATTCATTATATAATTTTGTGGTGGACAAAACAACAAATATAATAAAAAAAAAAAGAGTAATCTCTAATGATAGTTGTAACCATATATATCTAAATTTGAATATGAAAAACAAAAGAAATAAATCATTAAACTAAAAGGACATTTGATATTGATTCATCATTTAAAGCTGAAGGGAGAGATCTAAATTCTCCATGTCATTTCCATTTGCATCAACTGAATTGGTAGAAATTGTATTGTTGTCATCTTTGAAAAGTAGTAACTCTTTCTTTTGAGTTTGATCATTACATTCATTAAGGGTGATCATTGACCTTTTCCAAGCCTCAGTGTTTCGAATGTCAAACACATGAGTTTCAACTCCTCTATCACAAGTTAAATCCTTATTAGCATTACAAAACATATCCACATCCTTAGTTTGAATAGGAAGAAATGGAGGAGGAGGAGTTCCCTTTGGTATAACAACATCTTTCTCACCATGAAAGCTATTGATGTCAATCCTTGGACGAGGAATATTTGAATCATTGAACACATAAGAGTTATTCATACGATTTGGACCCTCTCCATAAGGAAGATATCTAAATTTCTTTTGGTTATGAAAAATTGGTCTTGAAGGATTTGAAAAACCATTTGTATAAGGAGGAATGAAAGGATTGTTTTGTGGGCTCATATGTGGTCGTGGCCCATTTGGTTGGCCCAAAGGCAACATTCGACCATATCGAGCTGCTGTTATGAAGGATGTGGTGTTGTTTCTAGAGAAGTTAAATGGCACAAATGGCTGAGTTCTACCACCAACATTATTATTATTCTCACAATACCTTCCTGCATTTCACATGTGAAATTATAAATAATAAATTTTAAGACTTGTGCATATAAAAAAAAAAAATTGAGAGTAAGGTTTTTGATACCTTGAGTGAAATTGTTGATACTTTGAGATATTTGTAGCATGTCTCGAGGTGTTATAAAGTGATCATTTGGAGATTGATTGTTATTTGGGATTTGATTGCCATTGCCATGATCATTGTTTTGAGCTATTTCTCTACGGAAAGGCCAAAAATGATTTACCATGGCTATTACAAATGATACTCTACAAAACTTAGAATGAGTAGTTGGTTGTAAGATTTCATATAGTCCTAATTCTTATTTATAGCAATTAAAGAAAATATATGATTTAAATAACTAGATAAGGAAAGTAATACGAGAAATATGTAAATGGCTACATACACATCACGAGAGTGGGAAAGTGTAATTTTATATACATATAATATTAAAAAAACTCTTGATAGTTTAGTAATTATATGTATAATCACTATATAAAAAATAAATTAGGCATAAGTCTAATCATATTTTACTATCTATGGTATCATATTGTTTGAACAAAATAGTATATTACTTAATTAGACACATTGGCAAATGTGTTGTTATTAAACTTTTACTTTGAATTTATTATGGGTCTAAGAATTACCATTGTGTCATTAAATTATTTTAAGATAATAATACATAAATAAATAAATTTTTTTAAGGAAAAGTTATTAATAATAACTGTAGTCTTAATGGTCATTTTATAATTGTCCTAATTAAGATTTGAATTATATTAAAGTTATAAAGTCAATTTCTTATCAATAATAATCTAACAAATTTATGAATAAATAAGGCTAAGAAAACAAAAGTCCATGAACAAATTTATAAAAGTGATAAGATTTTTAAAATTTACTTAAGTGGATCCCTATCCATTAAGTAGTGTAGGGATCCACGAGTAAATATATTTAATTTAATTTACTTTAATAAATTTTAACAATATAAATATTAAAAATTTATCAATAATTTATATGATAACTTCATTTTAAGATATAATACATTTATTATTATTTAACTAATTATCAATTTCACTATTACTTCTGTCAAAAACAATTGCACTATTACTAAGAATATAACACATTTATTACGATGGTATTACAATGCATCTGGAGTAATAAGACAATAATTAATGCTCATAAAATCTAAAGACATTAAATTATGTTGTATAACCTTATAAATTTTACGCGTTAATGTGAATTGTCTTATATGACCGACTTTCCATTCACAATTTGCAATTAGAATTAAATATATTCGTTAATTAATGGACAAGAGCTTGTTTGTTATGTCATAAAAAAAGCTTTTTTTTCTTCCATAAATAAAAGAGCATTTTTTTTTGGTTATACTTGGGGTTGGATTTCTTGTTATCTCCATTATTATAGTTTTTTTGAAATATAGTTCATAGTATATTAATTTAAAGGTAAGAGTTTAATTTTATAGTGTTAAAAGACAAAATTCAAATTATACGATTGTAAAATAGTCATTAATATCGTTTTAATTAATAATAATTTTTTCTTCCACCAATTTTTTTAAACTATAAATATGATCGTGTAGTATAAATATCTGTAGTTCAAATATGTTCTATACAATTCAAATTACTCCAAAAATATTAATAATAGAGTGGAGAAATGAAGATAATCCTTTTTCGTATTACTCTTATAAAAGTTGAATATAAAATTTTCTCCTTTGATATTTTTTCCCCAAAATCTTGTAATTTTACAATTGTGATCACATTAAAACAAACAAATACATGTATTCTAAAATATGCGTTTGTTTCTTTCATATATAAAAATGCATTTAAAAATATATAAATTGAATAAAAATTAAAAATTAGTTAGTAAAAATAATCGTTGTTAACTGTTTTTTAGAAAGTCGAACCAAAAAACAAAGACAGTTTGACTTTTGTCAAATAATATATATAAAAGGTTTGCTGTGAAATGCTCAATTTACTATCACAATTTTTTGTATAAATCTTTGAACATAAAAGATAGATAGATAGATAATAAGTATTATAATCCGTTAGATGATGAAAATGTAAGTCCGTTAAGTAAATCTTCACACCTCAAAAGATTAATATTTGGTTTCGTCTAGAAATACTTTATGCAAAAAAAAATTATAATTATTATAAATATTAGTAACATAAAAATAAAAATGGACAACTTTTATAATATGACATTAGTTAGGTAGTTCTTAAAAGAGGAGGTGAGCATATATGAAAATTTTGGAAGGATATAAAGGCAGACTACTTGACATTGATGTCAGAATTTCATTTGAATGGTTGTATAGTAAGAGAGCAAGAAGAAGAAGAAGAATTTGGTATTAAAAAATATGAGAGCTTTTAACATTTCATTTTAGGAAAATGAAAATGGAGAAACGAAACAGAACAAAGTGCCTTTGGTATATAGTGTTGACTAATAGATATGGAGTTAGTGAAGGTTTATTTAGAGAAGATGTTATTAGTACCTTAGACTAGTGGAAAGGTATTTGTCTTATAGATAGAGGGATTTGGGAGTTCCAATACTGTTAATTTTAATCTAGAACAAAGAAACTAATTGGTAATGGTTTGGATTCTAGCTTTTGGCATGATTGGTGGAGTAATAGAGGGATCCTAAAAATCAGATTTAGTAGACAATTTACATAATCCTTGGACTAAATCAAGAAAGGTTGAAGAGTTAGAGGGTGTAAAGACTAGATGGTCTTTTAAGGGATCGATTATATTGGACTAAGAACAACTACATAAGCGAGTTGAACACTACATTTTAACCAAAAACTTTAAGATATTGGATTTATGGGTATTTTAATTATATGCTCAACCTTCATTTTTCTAAGTAATGTGAAATTTCTAACTCACACTTGCTACACAAATCTTCCCCTCGAGTGTGAGTCTATTCTATTAACCTGGTTATGCTCCTCCCAAATGAAAACTTTTTCATCCATATACACTTACACCACTATTGCCGCTGCATTTTTAAGGTAAATGTCTTATCCTTGATTTTAATATCTAACAAAAATTGCATGTGCTATGTCCCTTTATTTTGATTTGTTCACTCTCTCTCGTATACTTAGTCCATCTCAAAATAATTGAGTTATTTGATCATTTTACACATATTAAGAAAAATGTACAAAAGAAAGAGAGAATACTACTTTCACCAAATTATTTTTGTTAGGTATTGATGCATTATCAATGTCATAAATGCTAATAACATATATTACATTAAAAATGATGCAATTAATATTAATTAGAGAATACAATTGAAAAGAAGTGCATTGTAAATTGAAATGGTTAACTATTTTGGGCGACGATTTTTTTTACAAATGAGTCAATCATTATGGAATAAAACATATAACTATGTCTCATATTATCTTGGGCCAATTGTTTAATAACATCTTGTTATTTAAATATTTTCCTTAATAAGTTTAGTTTCTGATGGTCTTTTATATAACTTTTCTTTTTAATTTATATTTTAGTTTGATCATATTACAACTATTTTTTTACTGGCTATGAAATAATTATGTGAAATGAACAAATAATAGGTTAGAAGAGTTTTATGAATGTTAAAGGCATATTTAATATCAAGTGGATAAGTTAGATGGTCAAAGTTAGTCATTTCTAAACAAATATTTCATGTTCTCAATCTTTATTTTTGTTTAGATTATGAAGTTGGTTTTTCATTTATAAAAATAACAAATGATATGCGAGACTCATTCAGTATTTCCTTGGTTATAGAAATAGCCACATCCTTTTTTTATAGTGATAGTTCAGAGCACCAGAACATCTTCAAATGTGGTCGGGTGCATCGTAGAAAAATAATCATCTCCTACTCAATGGGGAATGGATCAACTCATGTGTAATTTACACATAAGGGAGTAGTAAAGTGTGATCTTACACCATTGAAAATATATGGTCTTTACGGACAGCAGAGGAAAAAAATAACTATCATTTCACATTATAAAGATTAAATTGAACTGAGAAATGTACATGAAGAATGGGGAGTGGGGATATTAAAAAACAGAACATATTTATACAATATGTTCAGATCCACAATGGATCCAAACAAGTTCTTTTCTGCTCTGTTACATCTTTCAGTACACATCATCTATGTTTTACCCAGATGGAGAGGACACAGGTAAGGTGAGCTGGGATATCAACAGTGTAACGTATATTTAATTTTCCTCAAAATTTTTACTCTAAGTAGAATTTTCACTGTCTCTTCGCCAATGTCTTCATTAGTCCTTTGATAATCTTTGAAAACCAAATCAAGTTCATAACTGACAGCACCAACGGCACAACAGCAACTAGTAGTTGCCCAAAGGTGTGCATCTGCTGAACCTGTTAAACAGTTGAATAATGACATGAGATCCTAAGATTTACCATGCAGACTTTGCTTGATTAGAAATGACAAAAGAAATGAACCATTAATATCAGATTCCCAAACAAGGCTACAGTACTAGTCAAATACGTGTTAAAAAAATAGACTACGAATTTGACTTAAGTATAGATAGAAAACCTAACAAATATTTATCACGTAGTGAAAGGAGAAAATCTTAATTATATGTATGTATGGTCAAGATCAAAGTATATAGTCAGGTGACCTTTCACTAATCTCTGATCCATGCATGTAAGATCGAACAGTCATGATTCACTCCTACCACATCTCAATATAAACCATATGGACAAAATATACTACAGTGATAAATACTGGTCCTTGCACCTAAAATATTTAGGGCCAAATTCCACCTTTCCCACATGAAAACCACAAATTACTCCGTTATAGTCATAGATAGATGTTGAGAAAGTGATCTAGTAGGTAACAAATGGATCCAAGTTGTGTGTCAATTATCATGAAAGAAAATACGTAGCAATAACAGACCAAAATTTCAGTATTAAGATCTAACTGCTACAAAGCACCAAACACAAGACAATTCTTATATTCGGTGTGTCAGTAGTTATTACCTGATCAATGTGCAAGTAAGCATGGTAAAACATGTATACAAACAAAAGTATTCTGGCAACCTGCAGATAGACCATTTCGGTAAGCATGACCCAGAGGGAAAAAATGGGAACTTGACATAAAATCTGATTCACAATGAGTGACAAAGATATATTTCAAACTGCAATGACTTGACCTACCAGCCAAGCAATGAATATTACAACCCCATTGATGAGATAAGCTTTTGACCTTTTCATTCCAGCTACATCAAGATACCTTCACAAACAAAATATGGACATCAACAAACAGAAAACTTCATGACTTATTGGCATTCAAATTTAAGTGCAAGATTACCATCTCAAATTGACCCCGGGAGTTGTTGTCTCAGAAATGAGGACCATGTACGTGTACAGCTGCCCTTCTCCACTCAACATTGAATAGGCTACTGCTACTAAAGAAAACAGATGATGAATCACCTGAATAATGTTAATATGAAGTCACGTTAAATCATCTCCAGCTGGGTTCCTATCAAGGGAGCAATCTTAAATTTGAATAAGAGTCTTCAGCTAAATAAATTATGCACGTCAAAAGATATGATTCTTACATACTCATATCCACCAAGAGAAGGAAAAAACCAAAGTATCATCCCCAGGTCAGCCATGAAGTAACCAACAGAAACCTGTCACAACAAAAAAAAATTAAGTATAACAGACTACCAGGTGAAAAGAAAGATGTGTAGTCAGTCAAAATATGAGCTATCAGTCAAAATAACAAGTCCATATTTGATTTAAATAATTAGTAACACCATATAGAAGGAATTACTAAAAGGATTTTTAGCACAAAATATGGACATTAAGAAGATGAGAACAACTACTATCTAAGCAATCATTATATGACCTTAAAATCGTGCATAAGGATAAAAATTAATATGATACATTTATAATAATATTTGAAATTGCTTTTACAAACTATAACGAGACACCAGTGTAATAAAAAAATGCTAATAATCTTTCATTCTAAGGCATTCAATCTAGAACACCCAACTAGTTAGCCAATTTTATTAATCACAAATTCTGGATCCATTTGGTTCACGTTATATTAGCCTTGTTTGTTCTTCGACACGAACCTAATAGGTTGATTGTTGGCATTATTTGATGGTTTATCCAAGATATATTTTTTCGTTTGATTATGTTATGTGTCATCTTTTCTCTTCCAAACAATATATCTGTAACAAGCTTAAAGCTTTTAGTTTGAGGGGCAATGTTACAATATACCAAAATATCTTATATCTTTGATATTATATTAGAGTATCTTTCTTAGTTTATTTCCTAGGTTTAGTTAGTTTCTAGTTTCTATTCTTTGAGTATCCTTGATTATCTCTTAGGATTAGTTTTCATTTTACTTGGTTATTATTATGATTTCTTTCATGATTTCCATATTTATTTAGGATTATGAGTCTATGTACCCCTATAAATAGTGGTTAGTGCTTAATCTTTTGTATCAAGTCGGTATCAAGCTGATTAGCAATCATATTTCACCATAGTCATATTTCTTCTTGTTATCCCCTTTATTTTATCTAAAAACCCATAGCTTCAACAGTTGAGATATCCCCTTCTCATTATATGATTATTGTTTCCAAAATTGTGACTTGCAAAGAGGTTAAGAAAAGGAAAACAAAACGAAAAATGCCCAGGTCACTCTTACCCCCAGAGCAAACGTAGACAATGCAGAACTCCGTTCTGTAAGAAGTTCATCTGACAGGCTATCAGAATATAGATTTGAGCAAAACACCAAGTACAACGACATAGTTGTTATAAAAATGGCATGGATAGTTGACATAGCACTGCATAGAAAATAGAAAAATAAATCATTAACATACTATCTCATCTCATCAGAAACAAAAGAAGAGATTTTCTACTAAATGAAAAAATCCACTCACCGGTTATTCCACTCAATACGTTGGATTTTAGTGAGGCTGGAATAGCTCTTAAAATGAATGGTGCTAAAAAGCTGAGTGAGATCATAGACCTGGCAAAATGTAATATTTAGAGATATATGTAAGATAATAACAAATAATAAACGATAGTAACCTTAAATACTATTAGGATAATATAGTTAAGAAAATAGAATAACAACAAAGTACAATATAACATACCATCTTGCAAGCAAAAACGCCACCAATAATGGAAGTATATGGAATCAGAGGGTCTGCTAACAAATATTCCTTCACAAACAAATTAGCCTGGTTCTGGTATGATTTGAATTTCATAATTTCTTTAGAAGCCAACATTGTAAAATTATCCCTTCGATGATAAATATCTTGAAGATTGTACGTGCTTTCCACCTTTTATCCACTCACCTGAAATATGAATAACTACAAGATTGAACCCAGATATAAAAAAGCTAAAAGCCAGAGATGAACCCAATTTGATTTTCTTTGAAAATGACTCACGGGTTAAGGATGACAACAACTATCACAGAAGTTTAAATAAATGGAGAAAAAAGAGACCTAACAAATTAAATACATGTCAATTGTGTGACAAATAGGCAATGTCTGTTATGGACAAAGCAAGAATACTCACACAAGGAAAGAAGACATGCAGGTAATTTGGGTGATGAGGTATTCCTTGGAGAAAGGACATCAAAAATAGAAGTCCACACTCCACACCCAAACTTAAATAAATAAAACTATTGAAAACAATCCTATCTGAAATCAACTCTAAAAAGTTAAGAACTTCCCATGAAAAAATCCAAACATTCTACACCAAACAAAGATACTAAAAAGCTTATTTGCACAAAAAACCACATTGCCACCCATAACACTCCTTCCTTACTCTGAACCAAATCCTCTGAAATAAATCAACAAGTCAAGAAATGCTTCATGCCCTTCCTACATATCCAAGTTTCACCCAAACCCCGAAAACTTGATCCTAATTTCCAAATGTATCTGCCAAACAATGTAAATAAAAAGTAGCAATAAAGCAACATTACCGCAGATCCACCAACCAAACTAACAGAAATGAAACAAAATTATTAACATCAGCAATATAAAAATCACTTGTACAGAGACAAAAAGGAAATACAAATACTAGTAATTGGTAGTAATAAACGGTTTGTTTGTTCATTAATTAAAATCAATAAAGTCTCAACGGTTAACAATTAACCCCAGTTATCACTCTAAATAATAAATAAACACATCTAGTAATAATAAAAGAACAATCAAGTTACTATTGCGAATGAATAACAGTACCAATTAAAATCAATGAATAATAATCAATCTTATACTACCATTAAAGTTCAGATTAAAATATCTTGACAAAAACATAAAAAAAAAAAAATCGTTTAAGGTTTGACAGAAGTATAAGAAACGTACCGATCGAGGTGTATATGCGAGGATAATTTATTATAGGAGAGAAAATGCGATCGCGTGGTGAATGGTGGAGCGTGTGATTTTTGAATTGGAATTTGGTGGCTGTGGGAGTATGTGGCTATGTAGTGATGATGAATGGAGAAATTGAAGATGTAATTGGAAATATGAAAACCCTAATTGGATGGATTGGAGATTTTGGGAATCGGAATAGGGAAGAGATGGAGGAGGAAGAAGATAACAATAGCCACAGACAACCCACAACTATGGTTCGCTCGCACCCGCGTATTTTACACTTCTTCTATATTTTTCTAATATTTATTTATTTATTTATTTATTTTCGTTGATAGTAATTGATAATTAATAGTAGATACTCATAAATGACACTTTGGATTCTATCATTTTCGGCAATCAATTCAAGTATTACATGATGACTGTATTGTTGGTTTTTTACTTTTTAGTCATCAATCTCATTTATTCCGTTTATTTTTCCGTAAATGACATGCTATTTTGGGGTTTCCACTTTACTTCAAAAAATTGTTTTCTAGGTGTAAAAGGAAATTATCTTCTCAACAATCACTACGAGATAAGAAAAGCATATAGAAATCAAAAGGTTAAATATATTATATTTTTATAAAATTTTGAATTACTTCAATTAAATTATCATAAAATATATTACTTTTATAAAATTTCAAATTTTTATTTAGTAAATAAATAATTTTTAATTTTTTTGTTTTTATAATTTTTTTTTTATTAAAGTCTTCTTAATACTATTATTTTCCTCAAATTTGAGATACCTAGCTTTCTTGCATTCCGTGTGTTTACCTATGTAAATTATTTATCAATTCTCTTTAGAAAATTTGGCAAACTATTTATTTGAACATCTAAGTTATTTTTATGTTTATGTTTTATTTAGACATTTTGATTCTACAAATTATTTTCGTTTTGTATTAGTCTCTTAAATTATAAATATTTTAGTATTTTAATTTATAAAAAAAAGA
>JBBPBQ010000004.1:48540671-48574921 GCA_037974755.1 Cicer yamashitae
AATAACTCAAGGGACCAAACTATATGACGTTTATAACTTATACTAAAATGTAGCGAACAAAACTTAAAAAATCAAAATTGAAAACTAAAAAAAAATTAAAAGATAAAAAATGTAATTTAATGTGCAAATGAACACTACCACTTCTCTTGATAAAAAGATGAACTTCTTTGATTGAAAATGAACAATAATATCTTAAGGAAAATAATATAAACGAATAGTGAAATTGAAAAAAAAAATATTTTTAAAGAAAAGTTACACGTGAACTTGATATCATTTTATATATATTTTTAAAAATTTATTAAAAAAAGATATTTTTAAAAGTTTACTTATTTAATTGAATATAAAAAGTTAAAAATATGAATAAAACATTTTAAATGAAGGATAAAACTTTAAGAAAAAAACCATTTCAAAATTTGGTATTCCCATTATATATATTATAGATGTTATTATATTATATACTATCTAATTTTGGTCAATCATTTATATAAATAAAAATATTGTCACAATAGAGTCTTGAAATAAGAGGTTTTTGTAAGAGTGTTGTTGAGGATTGGTTCTAAGCAGGGGCGTGAAGGACCCTATTTTTTTTAAGGGTGCAAAATTTTTATTTTACTTAATAGTTAGTAACTTTTTTCTAATTCATGTATGACATATAAAAAAAATATTAACTACTCATGTTTATGTTGTATCTACTAAAAGAAGAATCTAAATTATGTTGTATCTATTAAAAGAAGAATCTAAATTTAAATAGTTAACATATTTATTATTTTTTAAAATTATATCATCTAATTAATATTAATTACACAATTTTTAAATTAATATAATTTATTTGCCTTCGCATTAACGATAATAGTAAATAATCCAATAATAGTAAATAATCCAATAACTAATAAAGGTAATCTAATAAAAGTATTAACATATGCGAAATGCTCAAATAACTATTTTTTTCACACTAGTTTTACAATTTAATCTCTCAGCATATAATGCAAAAAAATATTTTCGTAACTCAGCTATTGGTATTAGAAAAAGTCCAAATCACACATTGAGTAGATATAATTCATAAACATGGTTTACACCTTCATCTAACAAATTGAATTTTTAAAAATAGTTAAATCTTGGTATAAAAATTCTAATAACGGGTTAAATGTAATTTTGAGAAGCTTGTTGAATTTTTTTATTTATTCCTGTGGTATTATCTCCTTCACATCTTTATGTTATGGTGATTCGAATTCTCTTTTCACGATCTTTACGAGTTGGTTAGAATAAGAGGGACAAATTATAATAAACTATCTTTCCTCCATTGTGTTTGGCGTTGTAGCATAGAAAAATATATTATTCCCTCTTATCCCAAATATAAGATTATGCGAATCAACAAAACTAAATGTATTTGATTTAAATTTTAGATTAAATTGATCCCAAATATAAGATTATGCGAATCAACAAAACTAAATGTATTTGATTTAAATTTTAGATTAAATACATCAACTTTTGTTGATCCAACTTTCTCTTATACAGAATAAAATCCAAAATCCAAATGGGGTATGAAAAATTGAAATCAGATGGGATCCTAGATGCCAATCAATGTAGTTGTAGATCTAAACCAGTGAACTATACACATAATACCCTGTAACATTATTCAGCATATTAATCACATGTACATAATGTTTATGAGGATGATCCACAACAAATTGTAGTGTGTCACAAGAATCATAGATAGTAAGTTACACTAGTATGAACGCGCACGCGCGCACACGCAAAGTAAAATAAGTGCATACGTTACCATTATGTTGTTGAACCAAAATAACTTCACAGAATAATCTGAATTCTTCTAAAAACAACCTGACCATAAAACTTTCTCGTCCGCAAAAACAAACATAAGGCCATCAAAGAACCAAGAATAGTTGCAAATGCCATAATGAGAAAACCAAACATAAAACAATGAGTCCCAATGCATTCATTACCTTCTTCTGATGCTTCTTTATCATATATATAACCAAGTACTCTTACAGAAAATATATAAGATCCCACTGGACTTGCTATAGAAATCGTGTTGAATATGCTTCCCATATGTCCCACACCAAATACCTCAGAAGTGATTGTTGGCATTAAAGACCACTGCGAGCCGTAACAAATACCAACCAATATCGAACCGATATATAGCGCACCTGGAAGTCCATAAGCAATCACTACATGACCAATGCTCATGATCATCGAAGTGATCACCATAAAAAAAGGTCTTGCACATCCTCTTGTGTGTAAAAAATAATCTGACACATAACCAGCTCCGAACCGGCCGAGAAAGTTCCAAATGCTCCATAAGGCAACCAAGGAGCCTGTCTCAATGGTGGAATAACCAAGAGATTCTCCTATTTGACTCATATTGTTAACCGTCGCAAGTCCTGATCCCATTCCACATGCCATCGAAACAAACAAAAACCAAAAATTCAATGTTTGCATTGCTTGGAAAAGATTGAGATTTTCTCCTTGTTGTAAAGTCCTTTGGTTGTTAGTATTGTCCGACAAAGGGTTATCGAAAGAATCTTCTCTTGAATCCCTTTTCTCGGTATCCTGAGACCTTGGCTCTGCAATTAGGTTGGATCCTTCATCAAGAAATCTTTCTAAAACACTACTAGAGCTCCTTTTGTGCGCTTTAAATGGAACGTAAAGCGGCGAGGCTAGCAAGACCATAAGCACAATGAATGTAAATATGCGGACTGATAATTGTAGACTAAGGATGTTCTCTAGGATTATAACAATCATAAGATATGTAGCAATGACTAGAGCCATCAAAGAAAATATGTTGAGATACTTCTTTTCTTCTACCTCATGTGTGTTGTGGACTCTTACAAACCACATGAGAATCAAAGTGTTAATAGATGGTAAGAGTGATAGCATCAAAAGATATGACATAGGTTTGTCGATGAATATCGTTCGATACACTTGAATTAATATTGCTCCACTTAGACCTAGAAATCCCTATCAACAAAAAAATCCAAGGCTCAAACATGAACACAATGCAAGACACCAAAAAATTAAGGCAGATTAGTTTCACATATTTGGTCAACTTTTATTATCAAAATCATGAAAAGTAAAAAGCAAATTGAAAATAAATATTTAGACACGTAAAGCAGAGTGCCACAAAGGGATTCGTTAAGAAAATAATAATAGAAAATAGTTTCATGAAAACTAAAAGAGTTAACACCATTTTGTTCATTGAAATTGTAAAGGTGAAACAATTTGATACGGCAAATTAGTTCATGAAATTGAAGACCTTCAATCAATTAGTCCCTCCTTCATCTAACAGGGTCAATAATGTTGAGTTGGCAAAACATTTAGGGCATGCTTAGTTTTTGAAAAACTGTTTAAGCTTTTGTTGATCTCTATTTGGCAATCCAAATTTATCATAATATTATATTGATTGACTATCTTTAATTTCAAGGACTAATTTATTATGGGGACTAAATTGTCTTAATTCATTTAAAAGAGAGGCTTAAATCTCTTCTTTTTGTGTGAAATTTAATCTCATAATTAAAATTATTCATCGTTCATAATATGAGCTAAATTATAATACAAAAGACAACGAAGATGAGAAGAAAAAAAGAACAGAACACCTTCAAGATGCCGACGATGGTTCCACTGTAATTAGGGAAATTATGAACACCGGTGACAACATTAGAAGTATTAAAGAAACTCTGAGCATGAGCCGCCACGAACATAAAGAAGCACATGAGCGGCAGAGGCACCGGCGGAAGGAGGCCGGAGACAGCAGCCCACATAAGAAAATAGCCCAAGAAGCATTGGGCCGAGCCCAATAAATGAACAAGCCACGGCCCAGTTGCTGTTCTGGTGGCAAGGAAATCGTATAAGAGACCAGACAGGACACCGATGTTGGCTCCGATGTCTTTGGAAACAGAAACGATGTCGAGCGTTGACTGATCGTAGTGTTGCGTTGACTTTAGAGTTTGGGAGTAGATGGAAAAAGTGTAGAGTGATCCACTGGTGCATTGGATCCATATGCTTGCTACTGTTGATACCCATTTCGATTTGTTAAGGTAGAAATTCATGTCCATTTTTAGGGTTGCTCAATTCAAATTCCACATGCATCTCTTTCAATTTCGCTTTCGCTTTGTTTTCGAATCAGTGTTTTGGATTTGCTTGTGTCATGACAGGTGTACTTTTGATACTGTTCATTGACCACGTGTACCGGTTGATGTTCTCTCCAATTTGGTGACGTGGTTATAGATTTGGATGGCATCGAGTCATAAATCTCACTTAGTTCCACTTGAAGTTGAATGATGAATCAAGATCACAAGTATAGGTTTTATAAAGACAAAAATTTTATAATTATAAAGTACGTTTTGTTGAAAAAAGATGCAGAGCTAATCAAACAACAATACTATATTCGTTGAAAAAAGTGAAAAATTATGTGGATCCAAAGCATTTTGTCTGCAAAGCTCCAAAAAGTTATCCTTTTGTCATAAGCATGCCTACAATACAACCAATCCATTAATCAACCGCGATAACCGTCTCCGAGTTTTGCCAACTCGGTTCCTATTAAATCGTTGCCCAGTTATGAGCTACGAAAGGACTGGGAATCGTTTGCCACGAGCTTTTCGAAAGGCCTCTGCAGAGCCGATGGCATTATAGTAAATTCGTTTGAAGAGCTAGAATCCTATGCTGTTCACGCATTTTTAAATGATCCTGACCTAGCTGTTGTACCCATATATCCAGTGGGACCCATTAAATCCTGAGTTCAAAACAAGGGCATAGTTGATTTTAATGATGTCATCATGTGGCTTGATGATCAACCTCCTTCTTCGGTAGTTTTCCTCTGCTTCGAGAGTAAGGGTTCTTTCGGTGAGGATCAGGTTATGGAAATTGCGGGTGCTATTTAGAATAGTGGGGCCCGCTTTTTGTGGTCTTGGCGTGAATCTCCACCGAAGGGTGTCATGGTTGCGCCCATTGATTACCCTCTTTCTGATATAAGTTCGATTTTACTTGAAGGTTTTTTAGATCGGACGACTGAGATTGGAAGGGTAATTAGATGAGGATTTGTTTCGCATTGTGGATGAAATTCCACACTAGAGAGTATATATTTTGGTGTGCCAATTGCCACGTGGCCGTTGTCTGCTGAACAATAAACAAATGCTTTTGAATTGGTGTGTGAGTTGAAAATGGGTGTGGAGATTGCATTGGATTATAGGGTGGAGCTTAATGGTGGGGCTAACTATAAGATTGAGAGAGGAATAAGGAGTGTGTTGGAAAATAGAGAGGTAAGGAAGAAAGTGAACAAGTGAAAAGAGTAGGAAGACTTTATTAGAAGGTGGATCTTCCTACACTTATTTAGGTCGCTTGAATGATTTGATTATAGTATGAATCGAGAATGATATTAAATTAGGCATCGTAGTACCCTCGTTAAAAAATGTTGGAGAGTATTAGTTTAATTTTCAACACAAATTAATCAAATGATATATAGTTATTATAGCTATATACATGCTACTATAAACTGAATTCAAAAATATAAATGAAAATTTGTGTTCTTTTTACTTTATAAGGACTAGATCTAGAAATTTGGCTCAAAACAGAAATGCACTGCCACATACTATTGAATTACTTTACAAAGTCTTTTAAAGTTTTGGGTAAAAAAGTTAATACAATATAGAAGGATCAAGTACACCGTACACAAATATAATAGGTCATAGTACAATAAAAGTAAAAGTTGAAGTTGTAAAATAAGCTACAATTTTGTGCTCACCATAAATGCATCTATTTATGCTACTTCTATCTTCAATTTCAAAAATCACTTCCCGTAAGTGCAATCAACATCTTACAATTTGGTGGAGAAGTCCATTTCATACACAGGAAATCTAAAATTATTGAAAAGTAAAAAAGAAAAGTCAACAAAAGAATTTCTATACTTTTTGTATTACATTTTCCAAATGATCCTATCAACTTCAATCTAGCCATTTAGACTTTATGTTTATGCTTTCATACTCAGAGGGAATCTAAAATTATTGAAAAGTTAAAAAGAAAAGTCAACAATAGAATTTCTATAATTTATTAAAGAAATATACATTACTATTACTGTTGAAAACACCTTCTTCTCACGTGTTATCTCAATTTTGTTACTATGGAGAGTTATTAGAAATAAAGTGAAAGTCGGTTCAGGAGTTTTAGGACAAATGCTGTTATCATTTACTTTAAAGCAATGTTGCAAAACAAAACATCTCAAAAGAGTTCAACTAATTTAAATGAATGTTCTTTGAAGCTGCTAAATGCAGATAAACTTGGTATACATCATAAAAACAAGGAGCAAGCACCAACGAGTCAACACACATTTTTATATTAATCTTAAATCATTTGACAATGGGATTCACATTCCCTTATCTCTTTTTCATATGGTTGGAAAATGTTTGAAAACATATTTATGATTTTTGTATTTATTGGGTATCATATCATGTAAATAGGGATAATATCTCATATTTATTTTTGTATTTATTGTCTTGAGCCTAAATAAAACGACTCCGTTGTTTAATTCACACGACTTCATCATATGTCTTTCTCACATTCTCTCATTCAACATGGTGTAAGAGGTCGGGTCACCCACCATTTATATACACGCACCAAGTCCTACAGTGTTGGGCGTGAATGAGTGTATTGGAAAAAACCCATAAGAGATGAAGCTCTATGATAGAATTTATAAAGAGTGGTATACCTCATCTTATAGTGTTGGGTACGTACCCTCACCTTACAAGTCGGTTTTGTAAGGATGAGTTAGACCCAATATAAAACTTAAGATGTATCAAAGCCTACTGGATCGGGCCACCCACCATTTATATACACGCAGTGTTGGGCGTGAGGGGGTGTATTAGGAAAAATCCATAAGAGATGGAGCTCTATAATAGTTTATAAAGAGTGGTATCCCTCACCTTACAAGCTGGTTTTGTAAGGATGAGTTAGTGTCAATATAAAACCCATAAAAAAGGTTAGTTGTTAAAATTAGTTTATATTAGTTGCAAATTAGTTAGATTAGTTATAAATTTGGTTCTAATAGTTACTCAGGAATCTATATATAAATAACATTTTACACCTAAATATGAGCATGGACTACGATTTAGAAGTCTCAAGAATTGGTAAACAATTGCTACACGATGAAGCTTGAATGAGAAATTAAGACTAAGATATAATTGTAGCAATCTCAGTGACCTTCTTTTCTACTCTCCAGCACAATCTCTAGGGACTCTTGGATCACTAATAAAACTTCTCTTTTTATATCAATCCGTCTCCACAGCCGCTTCATCATGCAGCTCCATAAATAGTGCTGACCATATATAATCTGCATTGGATTCAAAGTTTATAATATATTCAATTATTATAAACTAGATAGAGACACAATAATAAGAAATGCAAATGAATTGTGTAAAACAAATACAATTTCATGTAATATAAATAAATAAAGAGTATCACATGGTAACTAGTTTCACCTATGTTTTTTTTCAATTACATCCAAATAAGTTATCTGAATTAAATTCAGATATATGTTAACTAAGTTTACGTGAATTCAGTTTACATTATATGGATGTAATCAAAAAATGAAAAAAAAAAAAAAAGCTGGGATGAAACAGGCAAAAGTGAAAATATATAAATCATATATGTGAGAGGAAAAAAAACTGAAAACATTGTTTTCTTTCATTAATTCACCAATAAAATTATTCAACAATTATTTCCCTTTCTTCTTTCAACATCAAGACAAAACATCTTTTTACAATATCGAAATGCAGTACCTGTGCTACCAATCCATGGAAAATGCGCGTGGAACGGAAAGTTTTTTGGATATATATGCAATTTAGAAATCTCCAAAACCTTCAATTGCAAAACAATAAAATAAAAAATATAGTTATTATGTATTTGAATGAAACTAGTAATAATAATGAAAGAAATGGAATTGGGGGTGATAACAGCAATGAAAGGGCATCTAGAGAGTGGGAAAAACACGTCAGCAAAATCAATAGCTTCTAAATTCAAAATCCTATTAATCGACAAAGACGATATTAACGACTGTACTCACCCCCTTCTTTTCTCAACGACCTATCATACGACGCTATCTGGAAATTGCATCAACTCAACTTAGGCTCGACCTCAGCGTTGTTCTTGATTCCCCTCTTTCTCGTAGGGCCCACCTCCACCGTCTTTGCGAACTCGCCGCCTTGTTTTTCGCTCGACTTCTTATTACTGAGTGGAGGCCTGCTAATTTTGATATATGGCGCTCGAGAGTGGAGGAACGCGGCGGTGGTGGACGAGGACATAAGCCGACGGCGTGGGAGGATATGGAGAAGCTTTTAGAAGAGTATAGGGGTTGTAGTGAGTATGAGGTGGGTGATGTGGCTAGGTTGGTGGTGGATACAACCGCGCCGGTTCCTTTGGATCGGTTGTGTTATGATGCTTTGTAGTTTATCTTCTTTCAACTATTCAGTTTACAATATATTCATCCAGTTTACAATATGGAAATATATTCAACATGAGATCTTTCTAAATAAATTCCCACTTTTGTGTTTATTAATACACAAATTACTTGCTGGTGGTAGTATAAGAGAATTTGACTTTAAGTAAACCTGTTAAAACCAATAATTTATTAAACATATAAAAAATGTAATAACTATCACAATTGATCAACGTAAATTAAATATCACAATTAATATCTGCATGAAATGACAGTTTTTAACAAATACAATAACTATCATACGATGCTTTGACATAGATGTTGGTGGTGAACTTCTAAGTGGAAAAAATGTTTGCGATTGGTTAAGTGATAATGCGACGAAAACCAAGTTAAATTTCGAAGCAATCACATATCTCATTTCTGGAAATGTCATCCAATTACCATAGTTGCAATTTGTTCAACATACACACTGTGTATAAGTTGTTGAACAAAATTTTCTCCATCATATATTCTTCATAATGAGTCATGAACTCTTGAAGCTTTACCACACACTCTTGACGAATGAATGCCCTACAATTCTCACCGATTCCAAGTAAACCTGCAACTGCACGATATCCATAATTACCATCATCGTCGACGTCAATAATGTCATCTATGAATTTATGAATTTCAATCTGCAACCAATCGTTGAAGAGAAGAACTTTTGGTTGTTGAACCTTGCTGACTGATGGTTGATGTGTGAGCTTTTTGACTGATAATCAAGGTTGCTGTACTTTATTAGATGTTACAGTGCTACATGCATTTGTGCCACTGCATCGAACACTTGCATCCATATTCTCCCACCAAGATGGATCACGCTTGGTTGATTTATCTCTATTTGATACCTTACTTTTGCCTTTTTTGGGTGCACCCTTTGTTTTAACCTTGTCAATAGGTGGACACATCGACGTAGTGAATGGATACGTGATCTCTCGTAGTTTTCCTTTAAGTGCAATTTTGCCAAGTACATCAAGTTCATCAAACTTTTTCACTACCACATCTATTTCATGTTTCACAAATAATTCTGAAGGTTTACCCGATCCATCATCATGAAAAGTTAATTTAATCCACCAAACATGAATAGCGTCTAACGGAATGGAACGATGGATCATACTATACATGGCTATTTCACATGCACAAGGTAGACCATGTGTTCTCCTAACTCTGCAACGACATTTAGACTTATCTATACCTATATACTACACGCGATCAAACTCTGCTGCAATGTGATCTATTGCATTTTTGGACACAACATCACTCAAATTGGCGTACATTCTATTACTATGTCGATGGACCTTTTGAATTATGCTATTTTCAAATGATGCTATTATCTCACTGTGTTGTAATACAATCATGCTATTGATGGTTTCTCAAACACTGCATATATCACCAATACTGTCTTGTAATATCCTTTTCAAACTCCAATGGGCCGACTCAACCCTTTGTGTTGTGGTGTTCTCAAAGTGAAAAGTGAAAAACTCTATTTGTCCACGCCTCAACAAATTTTGTGAGGAATTAACCACTGGTCATGTACATAATCATTAAAGATAGAACAACTACTACAAATTCCTTCAAAGATAGCCACATTCATGTAGTACTGAGCCTTATCATAATTGTAAACAAGAGCCTCTCATGCCTCCATTATTTGCACCTGCTTCTTTTTTGGAAACACAGTCATCTTGCACTTCGCTTTGACATTTTTGCATACATGAAACAAGCATAATAAATTGACTGCTTTTGAAAAAACATATTGAACTGCGTTCATCAAAGCAAGGTCTCTATTAGTAGCGATTACTTCAACTTCACCACATGTAATCTTTTCTTTCAACATTTGTAGTGCCCACATAAAATTATCAGCACACTCAGACCGTAGATATGTAAATCCCACACAAAATGTCATTTCAGTAGATGTAACACCAATAATTTCAAGTAATGTCATTCCAGTAGATGTAACACCAATAATCTCAAGTAATGTCATTCGATACCTACATGTCTTGTATGTGCTATCCATAATCAATATTATGTGAAAATTATTTACAAGAGTGATAACGTCTAGATGGGCCCAAAATATGTCCCTCAACTCATCTGAACCCTCTACCTTCCTATATCAATAGATGTATTTGTCGCATTCCATCAATGTCAAAAGATGTTGCATTTATGTTCTATTACCTCTAAGTGATGAACGATATGCTTGACGTGCATTGTAAACTTGTTTTATTGTCATCAAACTTTTAACATTATGATCCTGTAGTGTCATCAATATGTTTCTTGGTTTGATCATGTTCTTCGTCATATCACCAAGTACAACTTTCTCTTATTGAGACAATCGACCTAAGAAAGCATGACCAGTATGTTTTTTGGCCAATTCGTGGTTATGGACACCATATATTACATGCATATACCATCCCTCACCAATACTTGATGATATTCCTCTCAATCTAAATGAACATTCACATTTTCTAGTCCAAGTACTTCTCATAGGTTTATGATTCTTCCAAGGTCTATATTTATTGCTTCTTTCACAACCAAGAATTAATTTTGTCTTTGTTCTTGGTCGTGCTGTCGTAGTTTTAGATCTAAAAATGACAACGACAATTCCATTTTCCCTTCCAACATTTCTAGCCCATTTCAATAAATCATCTCGTTTACTAAACATCATGCCGGTGCTAAACACATCAGTCAAATCAACCATAACAGGTTCACCTCCGTTGTTCATAGCGTCTTCAATTTCAGATTCAACACCATCATTCATTGCATCAAAATCAGGTTCCAAATCATCATACATTTCGTCGAAATCACGTTCCAAACCATCATCCATATCCTCAAAATCAGGTTCCAAACCTTCATACATTTTGTCACTGTTGTCTCCCCCTTGGTCCATTTATCTACATTCAAAAAGGAACACAAAATATTTAGGATTATGCAATACTGATACGTGAACTCAATTCAAGTAAGTATACGTGAACTCAGTAAAGTGAGGGGGGTAGGTAGCATTTTTGTATACATAATGTTGCTTATTTTGTAATTACAAATATTTTTTTTAATTTGTAATTGTAATGTTTCTTGGACTTCATTTTCTTGAAAATAATAAGTTTGCTATTTGTCTATATTGGAATATTACATGACAGAAATGCATGTGTGATGAATTTGTATATATCTCATGTTGGGTTTGAATTTCACTCTCAAAAAATTGGATGAAAAGATTAGGTGAATATATAAATTGGTCTCGCAAATTGTAAATGTCAGTTAAATTTGTTTTTCAATTTTATAATTGACAAATAAATCCATAAAATTGTAAAATATAAATCAAACTAGTAGCTCCATAAACTTTTCTCTTTAAATATTTTGATATGACAGTAATTAAATATGTAGTTTATCCGCATTGATACCACATTAATTTCATATTTCAAGAACAAATTTACCGATAAAATTTTGTTATCTCAAAGATAAATTTGTGAGTAATTGTAATTGTGCATCGACTAATTATGGACAAATTAGTATGTGAAAGATTTAAATTTCATCAGAAAATTAGTGCACTTTTTGATGACATTGATATTAAATCAACGTGAAGGTGTCAAATTTCAATTAACATGTTACATCATAATCTCTACAAATCAAAGTTAAAATATAGATTATTTTGATGATTTTACAATTTCAGAAATGTATTTGCTAATTTGCAAAATTCAGAGATAAATTTGACTAACGTTTACAATTTAAATGATCAATTTGCATACTCAATTTAAAATTGATTTATGTGTTGTGATATAATAAATTAAGCCTTTGAGATAGTAGATTTATGATATAATATCAAAGTCTTTATGATTATTTTCTGCCCTTCCCTCCTAATTAAAATTGAATTTAAGCATAAGGTATATGATTTATGCACCGTCAAAATCATCAAGCCCAAAATACTCTTGCACGAGCGGTCATTTTAGAAATATGAAAGACTTAAATATAATTTGTCTTTTATATTTATCTGATATTCGTTTTGGTCTTTTATCTTTATTTTAATTCAATTTGATTATTTATCTTTTATAAGTGGTGTATTTTAGTCCTTGTCATGATCACAACAAAAGTTATAACAACATCCTGTCATTGGAATCCCTTTTAACAATTGTCAATATGTATCTAGTATAATATTTTTTTTAAAAACATCCATTTGACCCAATTAGAGGCTTGCACTTGAAAATATTCTTGCATGTTTTGAAATATATGTAAACTCTTTGAAACGAATGACAATTATCAGAGTTTATTGTATTTTCATTCATTTTTATTAAGATTGCACACTTAACTTTAACTTCACAACTGATCCAAAATTTGACCTTGATAGTTCATGACAATAATTATACAATTGTTTGAAATAGTTATGATGAAAAAGACTAAAATACATTACTTATAAATGGTAAAAGACCAAAGTTTTTTAAAAATAAAATAAAAGATCAAAACTAATATTTAATAAAAAACCAATAAGAAACCACTTATGTGTAACCTACCCAATTAAACTTCTAGGATAGTTAATGCACAATGTTGACCTCTTAGAAATTCAAAAAGTCTATCAAAATCAGAACAATATGATTATCAAATCATAGTTGAAGGCAGTTATATCTTTCAACTAAACAAAGTTAGCATCATGAGAAAGAAAAGTAGAACTAACACCATTACACTGTCATAAACTAGTTCTTGTAAAATATATTGCAGCACTTGCATATACATATGATCAGAAACTTGTGATTGTGTTAGGTTACTCTATTACATTATCATAATTTTCTCCAGGTCCCACCACAAGTGTATATAAATTCTTATGTTAATAAAACAAATTCATATCCCACCAAAATATACATAATGTTTCTCTAGCCCTAGTTTCAGGCAGTGTTTCCCCAACTCTAGCTTCAGGCATTGTTTCCAATTCAATTTCTACTGTTGTGACTGATTTTGAATTTGTTTTTAATATAAATGAATGCCAACAACAACTCAAATATAATAACTCCACAAAAAAAAAAATAATAATAATAATAATTAATATGCTATAGTTATTGTGGTTCAGATTAGACAATGACTTCACAAATGTGGTGGAGTAAACCAGTCAATAATGAATATCATTGTTCAATAGCTTGATGAAAATACCCAAAAATATCCTATATAAAAGTTTTTATGATAAACATAATCAGGCGAATCTATTGAAGCATTTAAAAGTGGGGTTGTTGGCTTTTCAGATTTTTTGTTTCAAAATATGATAAATGTTTTATTTGAATTTTCATACTCTAATCACACATGTACGATGTCACCTCCCAATACTAGGGATGAACAATGGACCGGGTAGGGCTGGTTCAGACTCAAAAACCACAACCGGTCTAAACTGCGGGTCATATATACAAACCCATTTTCTTCCGTTTTGTCATACGGGTTGGTCGGTTCACGGATGGCGTAGTTTTCAGGTGGTCTCAAACAACCAACTAGTCCAAACCGTGGGTCATATACACAAACCTATTTTCGCCCGTTTTGTCATACGGGTTGGTCGGTTCACGGGTTGCACGGTTTTCGGGTGGTTTGATATGGATAAGTCTCAAACAACCAACAAAAGATCCAAATAAAAAAAATACACATCATCAACTCTCATATTTGTATCAAACAGACCAACACAAAAATATAGAAGATGGTCTCAAACAACCAACCGGTCCAAACCGCGGGTCATATACACAAACCCATTTTCGTCCATTTTGTCATACGGGTTGGTCAATTCACGGGTGGCGCGGTTTTCAAGTGGTTGATATGGGTAAGTCTCAAACAACCAACAAAAGATCGAAATAAAAAAAATACACATCATCAATTCTCATATATGTATCAAACAGACCAACAGAAAAATACACAAGAAGAAAAAAAACATAATGAGAAAAAAGTTTCAAGAAGAAACAAAAAGAAGAAGACGAAAACGAAGAAGAAGAAGAACAAGGGTTATCCTTTGGTTTTCACTGTTGGAAGGTCATGAGCATAAATGAAATCGTTTGCCACAACCTTTTTGAAAGGCCTCCGCAAAGCATATGGCATTATAGTAAATTCGTTTGAAGAGCTAGAATCCTATGCAGTTCACGCATTTTTAAATGATCGTGATCTAGCGGCTCTATCCATATATCTAGTGGGACCATATTAAACCCTGAGTCCAAAACAAAGGGCACCGTTGATTTTGATGATATCATCAAGTGGCTTGATGATCAACCTCCTTCTTCGGTAGTTTCCTCTAATTAAGGAGTAGGGGTCCTTTCGGTGAGGATCAGGTTATAGAAATCACACTTGCTACTAAGAATTGTGGGGCCTATTTTATATGGTCTTTGCGTAAACTTCCATCGAAGGGTGCCATGGTAGTGCCCTATGATTACACTCTTTTTGATTTAAATTCAATTTTACTTGAAGGTTTTTTAGATCGGACGACTAAGATTGGAAGGGTAATTGGATGGGCCTTATAAGTTCCAATATTGGCCCATCCATCCACAGGAGGATTTGTTTTGCATTGTGGAAGGAATTCCACATTGGAGAGTATATATTTTGGTGTGTCAATTGCCACGTGACCATTGTTTGCTAAACAGCAGACAAATGCTTTTGAATTGATGTGTGAATTGAAGATGAGTTTGGAGATTGCATTGAGTTATAGGGTGGAGTTTAATGGTGGGGCTAACTATCTTGTAACTGCTAATAAGATTGAGAGAGGAATAAGGAGTGTGGTGGAAAATGGAGAGGTAAGGAAGAAAGTGAAAGAGATGAGTGAAAAGAGTAGGAATACTTTGTTAGAAGGTGGATCTTCCTACACTTATTTAGGTCGCTTGATTGATTTGATTATAGTATGAATCAAGTATGATATTAAATTAGGCATCCTAGTACACTCGTTAAAATAAATGTTGGGAGAGTATCAGTTTTATTTTCAACACAAATCAATCAAATGATAGATAGTTATTATAGCTATATACATGCTACTATAAATTGAATTTAGAAATATAAATGATAATTTGTGTTATTTTTCCTTTACAAGGACCAGATCTAGAAATTTGGATTAAAAAAAAATGCCCTGCTACAAACTATGGAGTTGTTTTCTCATAGCAATGAACTAGTGACACAAACACCAATACCCACACCAAACATGACACCTTAAACACCAACAATATATCCAGGCACGATACTGGTAAAAAATTAAAAATAATTAAATGTATCCACATGTGTCTATATCGAACGCTGACACATGTGTGGAAACAAACACACATTCGATTTGAAGTGTTAATACTACATAGTCTTGGAGTAAGCTGATCATACTTAATATTTAGGGAATTGATACTTAGAACATATAGCAAATAGGCAAACGTCCTAAATTTAACCCACTACCCACAATCCAATTGGTTTGATCAGCTTTGATACCAAAATGAAACATCTAAATAAATTGTAACGACAAATTATATAGTTTACAAGTACAATAATCAAAATAAATCGTAACTACAAAATATATAGTTTACTATTTATCTTCTGATCTCGCAGAGTTACAAAATAATTTAGTTCTCAAATACAATACAGAAATAACTACATCCTTTGGTTTTGATTCCATCTTAACCCTATTTTATATGCTGTAATACATAGAAAATAAGGGGTGAAATAATAATCTCATTGAGTTCTATAAAAAGGGGATGGGCATTTCTAATTTTTTTTCCTTATATGCAACTTAAATCATGAAATGAATATGAATTTCATGCTAAAATATCTTTAACCTTTACTTTCCTTTAAAACATATAAAATGTCATAATCCTCTTTTTACCTTAAAGTATGTAAAATATGCATGCCCTATTTCTTTTTCTTAAAGTATATAAAACTTTTCTCAATTATCTTACCGTTGGTCATCAAGATATTTGAGACCTATTGGTAAAGTTTGGTCTGACCATGATCCCAACCGGTGTCCTGATTGTTATTCCTTTATCCATTGTTTCATGCTTGAAACATCATCAATGTCCTACAATATTTTCTTAGGCCATGCATGTCATGACATTATGTATGCAATGCATATGTAGCAGTATGTATGCAATTCATATCTCATTAATACATGAATGTAGTAATTAAATCAATCTCAACATAAGAATATATAAACTAGAAGGTGAATTAACTTCAAACCTTTCATCAAAGGAAGTCTTAAATGAGTGGTCATTTAATTGGAATTAGTCATTAGTTTACACATTTTGATCAGGGGGACTTGGGTTAGAGGCAGCGTGACCAGAGGTAGATTGTGATGAGAGGAAAACTTAGACCAGAGGTAACGTGACCAGAGACATATTCTAAAAAGAGGCAGCATGGTCAGAGGAAGAATTCAGAGGTTGCTAGAAGAAAGAAATATCAGAGGCATTTAGAATGAAGGAAAGGAAGCCATAATGAAGGAAAATCATAGGCAGCAAGAATGAAGGAAAAATCAGAGGCAACCAAAATGAAGGAAAATAAGAGGCAACAAAAATGAAGGAATATCATAGGCAACCAAAATAAAGGAAAATCAGAGGCAGCAATATCAAATCAAGGTAAAACAGAAACATTCAGAGGGATTTAGGGAATGTATTAACGTCGTAATTATCCTATTCTATTTAACCCTGCATCCCCTTAATCTTTAACATGATATAAATCATCACACAACAAATACAGAATGAAGTATTTTAAGGGCATGTAAATGCATATTATCAAACAATTCCTACATGCTAAAATCCACAATTTTTCCCTCACTTTCAAATTTTATTAAAACCCAATATCAAACCTAGAAAACCATTTCTACTAGAAATTGAAATTAAAATCGAACCCAGGAAATCCACATGCAAAATGTGAAAACAGTTCTAGGAAAAGAACTCACAGTTTGTGATCAATGCATTTGGGCACATATTTCTAGCTCTATACTGTGAAATTTTAAAAGACCTTTTCAACCGTATATTAGTTTTTTAGCATATTTCTAAACTTTCAGTCATAATTGAGTTTTAATGTTATTATTTGCATATTGATCATTGCTCGCTTTGTAGGCCATAACTTGAGATGTAGATATCGGATTGATGCGTGGGAGCAGACGATGGAAACCTAAGAGCCAGAGTTACATCTTTTATGTTGGCACAAAAGCCCAATTCCGAATTTTATTGGGTCTAAGTTGTTGATTATGTGATCTTAGATTTTTGTAATAATTTTTAGTATTGGGCCACTTGTTTTAAAGCCCAAAATGAGTACTATATATTTTTAGCTTTTTTTAGGGTTTAGGCGATTTCTGTTTTGGGACTCACATAGAAATAAGAGTTTTTCTTATTTTCATGGAAGGCTAAATTCCCTAGATTAATCCATTGTTTTGGAATTTCTTGAAAACCATGAGGTTTATTTTATAATGTTAATTTCATGTTGACGATTCTGTTCTTTTTCATTCGATTATATTGTTAGTTTGATTGCTTAATTCGAGTTTCAATGGGATTGATAAATTTAGTTTGACAGAATTCAATTTCTTATCTTATCAATTGTAGTTTTTCGACCCTTGATTGTTAACTATAATCCATCAATTACCATGATGCTTAATCTAGTTAAAGAAACATAATTCACATAAGATGGATTTATGCTTCCTTAATCAATTCTATAGTCAAACAGAAATACAGTCACAATTTAGAAATTGAACCCGTTGATAGAATCTGTGATAGGTCTGAAATTATCGAATCAGTTGATTAGTCATTTCAATATGCATGACTTTAATTTGTTTCCTCAATCTGTTTTTACCTAAATTTGAAACCCCTGTTTTGTTTTCATTGATTCTAAATTTGGTTGATATAATTAGAACTCCTTGCGAGACGACTTGAGTTGTTATCGCTATGTTACGTTTTTATTACTTGTATGTGACCAATTTGCCAAGAAGAAATTTCTTTAGATCGAGCTGGGTTGTGGAAATTTTTTGATTTCCCAGCTTTCAACACTTCTGTCTCTACTGTTCTGATTTGAATTATAAAATTCCTCAAATTTGCTCCTTATCTTCATTAGTATTGTTTTGGATGTTTAATGAGTTTTGAGTAGAAGAAAGGGACATGCAAGGGGTTAGATTATAGGGAGATGACTTTAGAGAGCTGTTGTCTTTGAAGGAATTTGGAAAGTAGAGGAAATTTGATGAATGAGGGAGACAATGGACAATAATCGATGTTGGTATTTTTCAGAATGTTTTGAAAGTGTGTAACTGGAAAATGAAAAAAATGAAGGTGGGAAATGGGTTAGTACTTGTGAGTGAAAGAGAAATAAAGGTGGCATGTTCTCTCTTTGCCACTTGGACTTGTTAATACTCCCACTTTTCTTTTCTACCATTGATCCTAAATTAATATTACTAGAAACAAAGCATTAAGAATTAATAAAATTCTAGTAATTCTAATTAATACTTAAATCTTATAAATATTTCTAAGGTAGTGAAAGTGTTTTACATGTTTCCTAGGATATCTTCATTTCCTCTGATATCATTGTTTCCTCTGAGATTTTCGTTTCCTTTGATATCATTTCTTTTGTTTCCTTGTTCTTTTTACTACACACTCAATGAAACCATTAGTGCAATAAATTGTTCCCACAAAATACCTCTGTTATCATCAAAACATGATGAGAGATTGCTCCAAGGACTAGCTTGTTTCCAACACAAGTGTGAAGACTGATGTATGCACATGTGTGGCCCAATGTCTGACATGCCAAAAGGTGAAAATAAAGCAATAGAGGTCTGTTGGCCATTTACAACCATTAGAAATATCTGAATGGAAATGGGATTCCATATGTATGGATTTTGTTGTAGGTCTACCTTGTACTCATTTTGGATCGATTACATATGGTAATTGTAGATTGGTTGGTCAAGTCAGCCTATTTCCTACCTACAAGACCACTTACAATGCTCTCAAATTGGTCAGACTATTTATAAAGGAGATTATGAGACTGCATGACGTACCTTCCAACATAATATAATATAGAGATCCTAAGTTCACCTCTATATTTTGGAAGGCCCTTCATAAATCCTTAGGAACCCGTCTGAATCTTAGCATAACTTACCATCAACAAACTGATGGTCAGACTGAAAAAACAATTCAGAACCTTGAAGACATGTTGAGAGCCTGTGTCTTAAAGGATGGAGGAAGTGGGACATGCACTTACCTTTGGTAGAATTTGCATATAACAATAGTCATCACACCAGTATATGAATGGCACCATATGAGGAATTATATGGTCACAAGTGTAGGGCTTTCCTATGCTTGTCAAGGTAGGAGACAAAGGGATTATAAGGCCTGAAATCATTCAAGAAACCACTGAGAAGATCTGGGTCATTCATAACAAATTGAAAGTGGCCTAGTGTAGGAATAAGAGTTATGATGATAACATAATAAGACCTTTAGAATATGATGAAGGTGATCATGTATTCCTTAAGGTTATCCCCACTATTGGTCTTTGAAGGGTGTTAAAGGTCAAAAAGCCCAGTCCCTGTTTTGTAGGACCTTTCCAAATTGTGCAACGAATAGGCCCCCTAGCCTATAAGTTAGTCTTACCACCCTGCTTGTCATACTTACATGTCTTCCATGGCTCCCAACTTAACAAGTATGTTTTTGACCCTTATAAAATTTTGAGTCACGAGGCTCTCAAATTAAAACCAAACGTCACTTATAATCCTTTACCAATTCTGATTGTTGACAATAAGGAATAAGATCATTCCCTTAGTAAAGGTTATTTGGGGAGGATCATCACTAGAGGAAGTAACATGGGAAACTGAATTTGACATGATGAAAGATTGCCCCTATCTTTTCCAATAATTAAGCTGTCAAAATTTTTGAGGACAACTTTTTTCTATGGGGGAGAGCATTAAAAACCCCTCTCACAACCTTACAAATATTTACAAGATAGAGATAGTAATTAAATTACTAATTTTTTTTTTATTAAGCATCATACATTATTTTCAAGTAATATTTACTTTATATATCAAAGTTTGGGTAGAAAATTGGTAGTATTAACAAAGACAAGTGTCAAAATAGGAGAATACCTCAATATTCTCTTATTCCCTCCCATAAGCCCCACTTTCTTTCACCACAAGCCCCACTTTCTCTTCTATGCAAACACAAAAAGGTTCTTCTTTCAATTTGTTACTATTTATCATCTACATCTCTATCCTTTTCCCTACCTCCCGTAGATCCTCCAATGGCAAAAACATTTGAGGTTTTTTTCCTCCAATCTGATCTCATACATGTCTTCTCCTTCACCTTTAGTATCGTCTACAGTCTAAGGCAACATTGAAAGAAGATAAAGACCAAATTGGATAATCCCAGATTCGATCCATTGCAGTAGAGGCAAAAGTATTAAGAGCTAGAAAACCGGACAACTCCAACAACCCAACTCAACTCTAAAGGAAATTTATCCTTGTCAAGAGTGTGAGTTATTTTCCTGGTATAACTGATTTTTCATAATGCATGTTGGTTCTTCGGTTGATTTCAACATCTTTTTTTGCTGAAAGATTTCTTTTCTGGGATCTTGAAATAATGGGGGTTTTAAAATTAAGAATTGAGGAAAATTGTGAGGTTTTGCATGTAGGAATTGTTGAAACTTGCATTCAATTCTTCAAAATTCATTCATTCTGCATGTGTGTACTGATGATTGTAATGTGTTAAGGGATTGAAAGAATAAGGATTGAATGTTAGTGGGCTAACTGGTGCGTTTTGTGTATTAATAGTTCTGTCTGAAACTTCCCTTTAAACATCTTGTTTTAATTATCTTGAACTTCCTCTGACTGAGACTTTCCTCTATCTTGAACTACCTCTGACTGAGACTTCCCTTTGTCTCAAACATCTACTGATTGAGACTTCTCTCTGTCTTGAACTTCCTCTAACCGAGACTTCCCTTTGACGAGGTTTCCCTCTTACTGTAATTTCCCTTAACTAGAAGTTCCCTCCAGTTGGAAGTTCTTTTTGATATTTGACCTAAGACTAGCATTTACGTATGATCATTGAATTACTTATGTAAAAGCTAATCAATTAATTGAAATATATATGATAATGAGGTATGTTTGATATACATAATGTCATAGCATGTATTATTTTAAAGTGTTACGATGAGACATAAGGTTATTTCAGAAATGAAACATTAGAAAGGAAAAATAAATGGGACGCCAATTGAGGTCATGGCCAAGACCTACATTACGTTGAGATCATTGAGGTGTCCTTTTCTACACTCTGAGGAAAAGGAAGGAACACACACTTTTCTATACTTTAAGTAAAAGGAATGAAAAAAAGGATTATTTTTCTTAAACAAAATTTCATAATCATGAAATTCTTGAATTTTCATCTAAGTAAATTTATTTGAACTGCCCTTCACTTTTTTATAAAATCTACTGCGATTATTATCTCACCCCTATTTTAAATGCATTGAAGCAGATAAGAGGACTTGAAACATGGACTCGGGCTCAGAGGATTATGTTGTAACAACCTTCTCATTATCTTAGAAGACTAAGAAAGTAATTAGATTATTAAAATAGATTATTTACAAGACTAAGATAGTTATTAGATTATTAAAAATTGAGGTGGGAAAGTATTAGTAATAACAAGTACAAATATCAAAAGAGGAAGATACATCAATCTTATCTTTTTATCTCTCACTCACGGGTATACCAACCTGTTTAGACCTTCCTTTCTCTCACCACCAACTCCATTGTTTCTTCTATCCTAACACAAGACCACACTTTCTTACTGTTGATCATCAACATCTCGCTATTTTCCTTTTTCTCCCAAGATCCTGTAATGGCAGCAACTTTCTGAAGTTTTCTCCCTGCAATCTGATCTCGTGGATGCCTTCTCCTTCATCTTTAGACTCATCTATTGACCTATTGCAACATAGACATAAGCGTTAAGAGCTAGGAAACCTGACAACTCCAACAACCAAGCTAAACTCTAAAGGAAACTTCTCCTTGTCAAGAGTGTGGGTTCTTTTCCTAGAACTAATTTTCTTATTTGCATGTGGGATTCCGGGTTTGATTTTAAATTCACCTACTATTGAAAAATACATTTCCTAGGTTTGAAATAACGGGAACTTTAAAATTGAGAGTGAGGAAAAACTATATGGTTTGGCATCTAGGAATTGTTGAAACTTGCCTTCAATTGTTCAAATTTCATTCATTCTGGATGTGTGAGTGTGTTGATGGTTATAATGTGTTAAGGATTGAAAGAATGAGGGTGGAATGTTAATGGGCTAACTTGTGTGTCATCTGTGTTAACATTTTGACTGAACCTTCCCTTTGAAAGTTATACGTATCCTCTGAACCTTCCATCTAAACGTTCTACATATCTTTTGGACCTTCCTTCTAGACATTCTATGTAGCCTCTAAACCTTCCTTTTGGACGTTCTATGTATCGCATGAACATTCCCTCTAGATGGCGCATCATTTGAACCTTCTCTTTGGATATTCTACGTCTCCTATGAACCTTTTCTCTATACGTTCTACATATCCTCTAAACCTTCCCCCTGGACATTATATGTAGACCCTCTCTAAATGTTCTATGTAGACTTTGACTTAACTTCCTCTAATCCAATCCTTTTTCTGATAAAGTCCTTCTTCTGACTTGACTTCCTTTGGATGAATCATTCCTCTGATCGAACTTCCTCTAGTCTAGCCCTTCCTCTAACTTTACTTCCTCTAATCGAATTCTTCCTATGATCGAACTTCTTCAGATCGAACTTCCTCTGGTCTAGTCCTTCTTCTGACTTGAATTCCTCTAGTCGATTTCTTCCTCTGACTTAACTTCCTCTGGTCCAGTCCTTTCTCTAACTTGACTTCCTCTGATCAAGTCCTTCCTCTGACTTGACTTCCTCTAATCTAGTCATTCCTTTCATTGAACTTCCTCTGAATGGAGTTCCCTTTGAATGTAATCTCCCACTGATTTGAACTCCCCCTGATTGGGATTTCCCTCTAACAGTAACTTCTCTCTGATATTCGACATGAGACTAATCTGCACTTATTGTGTTGAAATTTATTATGTTGAAGTCAATTAAGTGATTAAAATTGATGTGATAATGATGTATGTATAATATACATATTGTCATGAAATGCATTGTTTTAAAATGTTACAGTGGGACATTGAGGATTGTTTTAGAAATGAAAAATAGGTATTGGAAGAACAATTGGAATGTCGGTTGAGGTCATGGCCAAGACCTACCTTACCAAAGAGGATCTCAATTATCTTTGTGATCCATATTGAGATAATTAAGGAGGTCTTTTCCACACTTTAAGGAAGAGGAAGGAACATACACTTTCCCATACTTTAAGGAAAATGACTGAAAATTAAGGATGATTTTTCTTAAACAAAATTGCATAATCATGTTATGCTTGAAATTGAATTTAAGGAAATTTATTTGAATTGCCTTTCCCTTTATTTTTTTTTTTATTTTTTTTTTATTTTTTTTTTTATAGAAGTCACTGAGATTATTATCTCATCCCTTATTTTTACGATTATATAAGATAAGAGGGTTTGATGCTAGGATTCGGGCTCAGAGGATAAAGCTCAGTAGTATATTTAGTTTTAAGTTGTAATTTATTTTGTGTATTGGTACATCAAATGATGTTTTGTAGACCATGTATTATGTAGTTACAATGACAATTCAATAATTGTACTTTATGAGAATTTACTTGATTGCCTCTAGAATGTTAGAATGTATGTATTGTTACCATTTTTTAGATACACGGTGATGATTATTACACAATCTTGTTAATAGCATCACTTTTTACACACACACACACACGATATCTAGTGAGAATGCTCTTTTTATGTGAAAATAAGAGGAATAATTCTCAACTTTTAGACTAAAATAAATGGTTCGCATTAAAAACTCAGTTTTAAAAACACACGCGTCTCTCCCTATTTTATTATTTCTTCTAAATCATTTACTTTTTCATCTTATTTAATTTCAATTTACATTGTTTATAAATATATAATAAATATTTAATTCATTTTCTAAGACAAAAAAAGCACAAAAGCAACAACGCCATCGTGAAACTTCTGGATCTGATGGAGATAAAATTATAAACTTTTAGGTGAAACAAATTCGATGATAGAGCATAAACAATGAACCTCAAAAATCCAAATTTTAGAAAAATGAAGGAAAAAGACACAATAATTCTTGCATCCAAACAAAAATAATTTCATAGGATAAATGTTTGTCGCTAATTAATTAGTTAAAATTAGTATAATTTTGATATCTTCTAAATAAAATGAGAATAATTGTAATTATTATAAAACTGTAGACGGGACAAATAATTGTCACTAAAGACTAGTTAAAATTAGAATTTTTCAATATCAACATAAAAATTAAAATGATTATAAATAAAATAAATATATTGTTTTTTTTTCACATTCAAATGTTTCACATTGTTTTTTTTTTTTTAAATTAGTCATTAAAGAAAATTTTGGAACATATAATTCATACACAAATCAAATGTTTGTTTTTAATCCATTAGATAAATTTATTATTTTGTATATCTTATAAATAAAATTGAAAAAATGATTATAATATACTAATTACAATTTATTATAAACGTCACGCACGGTACAACTATTTGTCAATAAAGAATTAGTAAAAATTAGTTTGTTCTAATATTGTCGACATAAAAACGAAATCAATTCTAATAGACGGGACAAATTTTCACCTATGAGATGAAAAAACATAAACAAGACAAGTTCGGAGAGATTAAAGTTTCAAAATAATTATCTAACATGGGACGAGTTGTTCCCGATAAGATTGAAATATCATACACACATCAGACAAGTTATTACTCATAAAAATTTCAAAATAATTATCATCCGCAAGACAATTTATCACATATGAGATTGAACTATCATACACATAAAAAGTTCTCACTAATAAAAAATCAAACTCAATATCATACAGAAGAGTAGTTTATCTATGCAATTATGATCATGCTTTATATGTTTCACTTTAATTTAGATATATAACTCATAAAGAAGAAAATTGTGTATTTTATAAGTCTTTCCCATTGCTTCTAATTTTCTAAGCATATTCACAATTTATATAAGTAAATATATTATTGTTTGAGTCACATAAAGAAATACTATCAACCTTGGATCTATATTATCACATACGAGTATTTTACTAGTTCAATATAATTTATAAATTAGCTCTTCTCAACCTTTTTCTTTTTGTCAATATCTTCGGTCAAAACTACAATATTTGTAAAATGAATTACATTAAATGTAATAAATCAAGATTATTTTTTTTTCCTAAATTGACTATTTTATATTTAGTAAAAACCTCTATTCAATTAAATAAGACCTTAGCTCTCTTTGAATTTACCTTATTGAATATCCTCAGTTAATACTTTATTTTGATAAATATTTAAATCATTAATTAAACAATGTATTTAGTCAATACTTTATCTATTAAAAAATTATAAATATTAATGATATTTAAAATGCATATAAATATCTAAAACATTTTATAAATTAAATTTTATGAATGTGAAAATTCTACTTTTATAATCTTTAACAACATAGGATTTACACTTAAAAAGTTTAAAATTTTAGTGTGTGTTAAAAAATACTTATTATTTTTTATACAATCTTTAGATGAAAATTCTTTTTATAAAAAAACAAAAATTTACACACTTCAAATGTAAAAGACAACAGAAAAATAATGTGGGTCGATACTAAACTTGATAAGTTTTTTTTTTTTTTTTGTACGTAACAATGTGGTAAACAATAATACTACCTAAAACTCACATAAACAAAGTAAGATTCTAACTTTGAATCGAGACTTGATGTATAACCTAACCATATTGGTATTTACTAGTTAAGTTAGGTTTTAAGATAAGTTTTATTCTCGTAAATAGTTATTATTAAAGGATTTGACTTGTTTAGGTTGATTGATTTGATAGGAAGATTCTAAGCATGATTATTACTATTTTTAGGAAATGGTTTTTAATTATTTTATATGTCCTAAAATATTACCTTAAATATTTTGATTTATTTATATATATGCCTTCTTTCCTAAAATCCTTCTATAAATATACGATTTTATTCGAACAATTATTTTAATTTTTATTTAACAAAGATTGTTCACTTTTAAAGAAAAGATTAATTAAAGGTGCAATGTCTTTTTGTATCCAAAAATTTCTTTTGATATGTGTGTCGATGTTGCTATGTGTGCAAAATGTTTTTGGAACACATGTGAGTATCACTAACGGATTACTAAACAATATGGACTTAACTGTTCATTGCAAATCTGGCGATGATGATCTTGGAGTTCATGTTCTTCCTTTTTTAAAGGGTTTTGGTTGGGATTTTAAAAGAAACATTTTTGACACAACACAATTCTATTGTTCCTTTGAGTGGAAAGGTGAATTTCATTGGTTTGACATATTCATAAGCCATAGAGATAAATGTGATGATTGCAAATGGGTTATAAACGAACAAGGACCAGTTACGGAAGTGGGAGGTCATCTCGTTCAGTATCCGTGGAATAAGTAATTGATAATGTGTTACACATTTGTTTATCTTAATAAATATTGTACTTTTAGGTATTGATAACTCTTTATATTCTACATCTTCCTTCAATCTTCTTATTAGAATCACTTAATATTTATATATATATATATATATATATATATATATATATATATATATATATTTATATATATATATTTATTGAGAATACTCTTTTTATGTGAAAATGAGAGGAATACTTCTCAACCTTTAGAATAAAATAGATTGTTGAGATTAAAAACTCAACTTTAAAAACACAAGTGTCTCTCCCTATTTTATTATTTCTTCTAAACCATTTACCTTTTCATCTTATTGAATTTCAATTTACATTGTTTATAAATATATATTAAATATTTGTTTCATTTTTTTTTTAAAGTACAAAAGCAACAATGCCATCGTGAAAATTTCGGGTCTGAAAGAGATAAAACTATAAACTTTTAGGTTAAACAAATTCAATGATTGAGCAAAAAACAAATGAACATAAAAATCCAAAATTTTAGAAAAATGAAGGAAAAATAGAAAACAATTCTTGCATCCTAACAAAAATAATTTCATAGGATAAATGTTTGTCGTTAATTAATTAAAATTACTATAATTTCGATATCTTCTAAATAAAAAGATAATATTTATAATTATTAAAAACCGTACACGAGACAAATAATTGTCACTAAAGAACTAGTGAAAAGTAGAATTTTTGAATATCAACATAAAAATGAATAAAATTATAAATAAAATAATTATAGTTTTTTTCACACTTCAAATTTTTCTCATTGTTTTTTTAAAGAATTATTCTGTAAAGAAGATTTTGGAACATACAATTCATACACAAATCAAATGTTTATTTTTAATTCATTTGTTAATTATTTTTTTATATGTTATAAATAAAATTGAAAAAAATTATAATATACTAATTACAATTTATTATAAATGTCATGCGCAGGATAAATATTTGGCAATAAAGAATTAGTAAAAATTAGGTTATTTTTTTCTTATAATATTATCAACATAAAAATGAAATCAATTGTAATAAATGGGACAAATTGTCACCTATGAGATTAAAAATCATAAACAAGACAAATTCTTGCAAGGTTAATATTTCAAATATTTATCTAACACAGGACAACTTGGTCACGATGGGATAAACTATCATACATACATCGGACAAGTACTTACTCGTACAAATTTCAAAATAATTGTCAAGAGATTTTATTACTTATGAGATTGAACTTGTTAGAATAAAATTGGTTTAATTGAAAACACTAATGTTTTTAATTAAGTGTGAAGTTCCAAGACCAAAAATATTGTGTAGAATATTAGGATATATCCTCTAATGATTAGACAAAATGACTTGGTACATTATGCATTCCAAATCTGGTGAAAAGTGTGACACCCTAATCCCCAAAATAATACATAATAACTTATACCATATTTTTTTAAAACAAATTGCAAGCGAATAAATAAAACTCTTTCAGAGGAAAAATAAACTTTTACAAGTTATTTAAGATATCACATTTCTCAAAATTTAAAAGGAACATTTTAAACTTTTTTTTTCTCCTATAAAACAAGACAATCTCCATAAACTTGATCTAACTAGAATTTCTTAATTTAATTCCAAAAACTTACTAGTACTTATAAGGTTTTCATACAAAAAACCATTTCTAATTAAATAAATAAAAATGAAACTTATGACTCTCATTCCAGTATCACCTATAGAGCGGAGCTTCTCCAAAACTTGAACTTGAAGACTCATTAACCTATAATAACTGCGATTTCGCAAATGCCAGGCCAAGCAAGTCAACCAAAAACAACAAAGAAGGTGAGTTTCGAAATCATGTTGATAGTATAATATATATAAGAAGAACACGCAATCAGTTATAGATAAACCGTATTGTTACACAACCATTCTTCAAGGAAAAACATCACATTATAAAGTCAAAATCCCTCAAGGAAAATCAATACATTTCACTATAACATCAAATCATCTAAGATAAATTATTATCGCACACGATACATATTAATCGCAACAAAACAATCACAAGAAAATGCAATGCTATGCATGAGCTTAGACTCTACTTCACAATTTGGTACCATTCTAACTCTGAAGTACTTGGTTAGCAGGCTTGATACTATGCCACCACCTGAGTGGATGAGCAATTCAAATTGACCCTGTCCTCATAGGTCCCCTCAACTCAACCCGAGACACATATACGCGACAATCGAGGTGAACGTGTGTTGCATGGTAGCTCATAATATTTGAAGCGTTACCTCCAAGTCACCTAAGAATTCCCCACCCGAATACCTCTAAGGTCTAACAATCTTACCTTAAGACTCAATAGTAGACCGCCACGATCAAACTCATTCAGTTGTACTTCTTCGAAATCACTAGACTTGTCATACCCTACCTATATGATAATAATAATCTCCACTTCAAAAATTATCAACATATATTTTCTCCCCTCGTTGGCTTAGACTTCTCCATGTAGAGCACTATTTTTAGCACAAGTTGGAATCATCACTATTACATCAACTACGGGGTTACTTCAAAAATCTCATCACAAATTTATAACATTACTATTATCAATCATACACCATCACCATCATCACATAAACTTATATCATAAAATGCATCCATATTTTATTATCACCTCACATAAACTCGTCTAATCAAACATATGCACCAAATTCATTCGACATCCAATATCACAATAATATCAAATACCACACATTCGACGAAATTAAATTAATCAACGCCTTATAAATGTTTCTATTCCACATTTTAATGTCACAATTTCGATTAGTGGACATTAATTAATTTATCACTCATAGGGCTACTACCGTACGTAGCGAGCCCTGATGAATTATTAAGAAATATGGTTTTTTTCCGTTCATCTCACAATATATTGTACTCATGAATTCAAATGCTCTCTCACCCTTACCTTATTTTGATGTTTTCTCAAACACATGAATCAATGAGAGTTTTCAACGGCAACTACAGATCGACCACGTACAGCAAACGAATCTGAAAATAAATGGCGAGTTCACAAAATTGCGAGACACAAATGCTAAATTATGCAGAACATAAAAATCAATGTTAAATAATTAATAATTTTAGGAGCAAAAATGAGGTCAAAACGACTAGAAAAGCTATGTAGAAAATGTCTCACCGACTCATCGGTGCGCCAGAAGGGTCCAACGTCAACTTCACCAAAAAATACAAATGAGTAGTATTACTTGAAGGTTTCGATGAAAGAGATTCTAAAACGATGTCCATTTTTCCAAACAAAGCTCCTAGTGTCCAAAATTGAAGCGAAACAGAAACAACAATGGGGAAGCTAATCTTTGAGACATAAGGATTCACGATTACGAGCATCCGGAATGAAATGGGAAGTAGGTAGATTACATAAATGGTATCATTTTTCAACATTGGTGCTTGTGGTGTTCGAAACTAGCAAAAATGGTGGTTGATGGTGGGTTTCGCAGTAGAGATAAATATGATATTAAAAACTTATATAAACAATTAAATTATATATATATATAAATAAAATTTTACATTAAAACACAAACACGTATAAGAAAAATTAATCACAATATTACTTATATATATTATTAATAGATTTGGGGTGTTACAAAAAGCGCCTCTGATATAGTGCCTTTGATGGTACAAGTAATGGACTGTTGCGACTCGACTGCCTCTGATAAGGTTCTGCTCAAAGTTTCCTCTGAAGAAGCAAGCAACGTTCCACTCAAATTGCTTATGAAGAAACAGATGAGGTTATGCTCAAGTTGCCTCTAATCAGTTGCCTTTGAAGAAGCAAACAAGGTTTTGCTAAGCTGCCTATGTTCAGCTGCCTCTGAAGAAACGAGCAAGTTTCTGCTCATATTGCCTCTAAAGAAGCAAGCATCAGACTTTGTCTGCCTCTGAAGAAAGTCAACACATATGAAAAAGTCAACTTCCAGTCAACGGTCAAGGAAAAAGTCAATGTTTTGAAAAATTGAATGCCTCTGGTAAAAGTCAACGGCCTTGAACAAACTCAACGTTTGACAAGAGTAATAGATCTTTTGCAGTTAATCCTATAAGAAGACAAGCAATGCACTACCTCTAATAATCTACCTTTGATTATCTTCACTGCCTCATAAAATTTGTTGGCTTTGATAATCTATGTTTTGATCCTCTAGTCTTGCACCCACTACTTCTGTTTTATACAAATTACGAGAAAGGGATATCTTGGATAGTGACCTTACTTAAGCTCAATAGATATGTTTGCTATAACCTGCGCAATACATGCTATCTCTTTGAAATATTAACAACAACCACCATATATCTAGAATACGACAATAAATCATACATTCTAATATTTCATAAAACGATCATCATTAAGTACAACCGTAGAAATGTCAATATAATACATAGTTTACAAGTATCCTTTGATGCACTAAAATATAAAACAATTTACAACTTCAAAATAACAGAGTTCTATCCTCTAATATCTGAACTACCAGCCTCAAGTCCTCTTATTTGCCATAATACATAATAATATCAGATGAGATAATAATCTCTATAAAAAAATGGAGGGGCAATTCAAATGATTTTCCTTAGATGAAATTTTAAACATGACAAGAATATACAATTTTTATTTAAGAAAATAGTCTTTAATTTTTCCTTTCTTTTCCTTAATTTATGGAAAAGTGTAACCTATTTCTTTTCTTTAAAGTATGGAAAAGTTTCCCCAATGATCTTGACGTGGGTCACCAAGATAATTAAGAACCGCTTGGTAAAGTTGGTCTAGCCATGACCCCAATCAGCATCCCGATTGTGACACCCTAAACCCCAAAATAATATATAATAATTTATAATAGAATTTTTAACTTTAATTCGCAGCGGGTAAAGCAAATAAGTTTTCAAGGGAATAAAAACGTTGATAACTAATTTAAAGTATCACGTTTCTCAAAAATCAAAAGGAACACTTTAAACTTTTTCCTCCTATAAAATAATACAATCTCCATAAAATTTGATTTAAGTATAATTACTTGATTTAATTCTAAAAACTTACTAGTACTTATATGGTTTTCATACAAAAAGTCGTTTCAAATTAAATAAGTAAAATACAAATTATAACCCTTATTCCCGGTATCACCTATCAGAGCGGGGTTCCTCCCAATTTGAACTTCAAGATTCATTAACCTGTAACAACTGCGATTTTGCAAACGCAGGGCCAAGCCAGTCAAACACAAACAACGAAGGAGGTGAGTTTTGAAATCATGTTAATAGTATAATATAAGTAAGGAGAATACGCAATTAATCATAAATAAACCATATCATTAGACAAACATTCTTCAAGAAAAACATAACATTATAAAGTCAAAACCACTCAAGGAAAATCAATACATTTCATTATAACATCAAATCATCTAAGAAGAATTATTATCGCACACGACACATATTAATCACAACAAAATAATCACAAGAAAATGCAATGCTATGCATGAGATTAAACTCTACTTCACAATGTGGTACCATTCTAACTCTGAAGTACTTGGTTAGGAGGCCATGATACTATTCCACCATCCCGGTGGACGGACAATTCAAATTGGCTCTGTCCTCATAGATCCCCTCAACTCAACCCGAGACACATATACGCGACAGTCGAGGTAAACGTGTGTTGCATGGTAGCTCTCGACATTTGGAGTGCTACCTCCAAGTCACCTAGGAATTCCCCACCGGAATACCTCCAAGGTCTAACAATCTTGCCTTAAGGCTCAACAGTAGACCGCCACGATCAGGCTCAATTCAGTTGTACTTCCCCGGAATCGCTAAGCTTGTCAGGCCCTACCTATATGATGACAAAATAATCTCCACTTCACAAATTCTCAATATTTATTTTCTCCCCTCGTTGGCCTATGATACTCCATTAAGACCGTCATCTCAAACACAAATTGGAATCACAATTATTTCATCAGAGGTTACTTCAATCTTTTCATCACCAATTCATAACATCACTATTATAAATCACACATCATCATCATTACATAACTCATCACAAATTTAGAACATCACTATCATCAATCGTAACTCATCACATAAACTTATCACAAATTTATGAAATCACAATTATTATTCATACATCATTATCATCACATAAAATTATCACAACACATCCATCTTTTATCATCATATCACATAAACTCATCTAATCAAACATATACATAAAATTAATTCGACACTCAATATCACAATAACATCAAATACCACACATTTAAACAAATTAAATCAATCAACACCTTACAAATATTTCTATTCTATATTTTAATCTCACAATTTCCATATTTGCATATTAATTAATTTATCCCTCAAAGGGCTACTGCCGTACATAGCAAGCCCCGGATGAATCTTTGGGAAATACGGTTTTCCCGTTCATCTCACAATATATTACACCCATGAATTCAAACGCTCTCTCACCCCTTACCTTATTTCGACGCTTTCAAACACGAATACGATTCCACGAGCAAACCGCCTTTGTTCATTGACTTTTTGTCCTTCAATCGATCTGCTGCTGTGCGAGCACGATTTCTCCCTCTCCAGACGTCGTATCGCCGATCCGACCGTTGAAAATGAAGCCCTGAGTGTTGCGAACCTACTGTCCAAATTTCAGTCCGATCCAACGGTTAACGAATGCGTAATCGATGTTTTTCTGAGACTGATTTAACAAAATCGGGAATAGGGTTTACTCTTCTCTTTTCTCTTTTGGTGATTGTCTTTCCTCTAAAAAAACATACTGAAATTTGGGGGAAAATGGAGAAACTTTTTTGAAAAAGTTATCGCTCATCGGTGCCAAACATAATCCTAATTTATGTTTTCTATTCCTTATGCGGCTGCTACTCCTCCTTCCTTATATTTTATTATTATTATTATTATTATTATTATTATTATTATTATTATTATTATTATTATTATTATTATTATTATTATTATTTAATTAGGTTTTACTTCCATATGGGCCTAACCCATGAATCACATTTTACTTATTATTTTTTTTACCAACAATTACCAAAGCTATTTTTTTTAAAACACAAAAAATAAAGTAATTAATATTTTAAAACACATTAATAACCAAAACTCTTACACTCAAAACTATCACTATAATAATACTTATGTTTCAAAACACTCAATTTAAAATATTACCATCATTAGAGAATAATTAAAACTATAAAACAAATCATACTTTATATTTGTTATTATATCATAATAA
>JBBPBQ010000004.1:48581613-48639384 GCA_037974755.1 Cicer yamashitae
CTTTTCCTCTAGTGCGGCTGGCGTGCTCCCGCTCCTCTCTACTTCTTCTATCTTTCCTTCTTCTTAGTTTCAATCCTTTTTTTTTTTAATTAGGTTTAAGCCTTGTATATGGGCCAAACCCATTAAACAAATTTTACTTCTTTGTTTTATATTTTTTTTTAATTAAAACAAACAATTACCAAAACTATTATTTTTAACACGTTTTTTTAACACAATTTAATTACTGAAATATTACTAATATTTTAAAACTAATCTTTTATAAAATAAAGTAATTAAAGTAATTAATCTTTAAAATACATTAATAACCAAAATTCTCATATTCTAAATAATCACTATAATAATACTTATTTTTCCAAATACTCAAATTAAAATATAACATCGTTAGAGAATAGTCAAAATTATAAATTAAATAAATATAACAACAATATTTTATGTTAATTACTAAATCATAATAAATATATATATAAAATCACAATTCCAAAATAAGTATATAAAAATAAAGAAAATCAAACATAATATTACCACTATCTCAAGATAATTATTTATAAAATAAATAATTAAAATAAGATATATTTAGAAATAATTAACTATAATTAAGTGCACATACATTTAATATTAGTCAAACACACGAGAAAATATCATATTAATTACCAACTCACATATACACGTAAAATCTCCTAAATCTTATTCTTTAAAATATTTACACTAATATACTATTATTAATAGAAAAATATATAAAAGAATAAAATATAACATTTATTATTCATATAACATATTTGGTCAAATATGTACAAGATTAGCACATCATAGAAAACACACCTATAAAGAAAATTAATCAAAAAGCTAATCAACATATATTCTAAAATAATTTTAACACAAAATTTATTATCTAAAATCCTATTTAATTAATAAAATAGTTTATTATAAAATTTGGAGTGTTACACAATGCTGAACTTCACTAAGCCTAAATTGCAGATTTCGTTATTTGAGCTTTTGTACTAATTTTAAGTAGTGGACCACTTGTTTTACAAGCCCAAAAATCGAGTACAATATATTCGAAGTTTCCTTCTATTTGAGACAGTTTTGTTTTTCGGATTGAAAAAGAAATAGATAAACACTTTTTATTTTATTTTTATGGAAGGCTAATTTTCTCTCAGATTAATCCACTGTTCAGAGTTTCATCAACACCTTTCAGGTTATAATGTTAATTTCGCGTTATGATTCTATTTCTCTTTATTTGATTTTGTTGTTATTCTGATTGCTTAATTCAAATTTCAATAGGATTGATTAGATTCATTTGACAAAATTCGGTTTTGGTTTCTGTATTAATTGAATTATAATTTTACGACGCTTGATCGTTAATTGTAATATATCGATGATTGTGAAGCTTAATCCAGTCAAAGAAACCGAGTTCATATTGGGTTGATTATGCTTGTTTGATCAATTCTATAGTCAAATAGGAATAGAATCACGAATTAGAAATTAAACTCATTGATAGAATCTGTGATAGGTCTGAAACTCTCGAATTAGTAGATTAATCGTTTTTCTAATCTGTTCAAACAAAAATCTAAAAAACCCCCTTTTTAATTTCAACTTTCAATTTGGATAATATAATTATATCAGAAGTCTTTGCGAAATGACTCAAGTTATTACCTCTACCTAAGTTTTATTACTTGTATTTGACCCGTGTGCGACAGCGGATTAGGAACCAAGGTTTAGATCCATAAGCTTTCCCTCACCTCATGTACTTGTGAATTAGGAATTGATTTACCTTATTAATTACATTTATCTATTTGAACCTATAATAAGTTAAACAAATTATAAATTATTTTTTCTCATTTATTGTAATTATTTATTGTAATTACATGTATAGACTATAATCTCAATACGAGGAATAACAATGAGAAATGCATCAAGCAATTTTTTCTTACATGGTATGAGCCTCTTGATCAAACCTGTGATTTCTTGGTTGGGATCGTATGTTTTCCAACGATGTTATGGTCGTTCCTTGTGATTCCTTCATAAGTCTTGCCTTCTTACCATCTCAGTTCACGATCATTGTGTGCGTGAGTATTACTGTTGACTCGTCCAATCTTCACAAGTTCTCATTGTGTGCGAGTACTCATCATCCTCATCGTGTTCGAGCTTTCTCATTGTCTTCATCGTGTGCATCACTTCTGCGTCTGATTCACGACTTGTTTCTTTTCTGGACTGTGTTCTCTTTTGGTTTGCTGCTGTCGATCGTGAATTTTGATTTGGGTTCACAGCTCGGTTCAGCCTGTGTGAAAACCTATACCCAGTTTGGTTCAATTTTGGTTTAGTCTAGGTTAATATTTCTCTTTTGTTCCAGAATATATTTTTGGTACTTAATTCACAAAATAAAAACTGGGGTAAAAGCCTAAGCAATTCAACAAGAAAATATAATAAATATGCAAAAATTAGAGTTTATAAAATTCAGAGTCTTACATGTTGCATCTTTTATCGATGATGAGTCATCGGGATAGCTAGTCCCTCTGACTCATCTAGTCAACTAATTAAGGTAACCATAACTGTGGTCATCCAAATTCAAACATGGGTAATTAAAAGTATCTTTAACGTGGTTCAGGAGTACGAAGTGTTGGGTATTGGACTCCCTTCCTATATGGAGAAAGGTCCAAATATTGTAGCTCACGTGTCTCACTTATTTAAATGGAGAGTGTTCTAATTAGGGTTGTAAGAGAGAGACTATTTTGAAAGGAAAGGCAACCACCAAAAGAGAAAAGAGAAGAGTAAATCCTATTCCTGATTATGTTACTATGGGATATTGAGGATTGTTTTAGAAATGAAAAATAGGTAATGAAAGAACAATTAGGATATCGGTTGAGGTCATTGGTAAAACTAAGGATTGTTTTTCTTAAACAAAATTGCATAATCATGTTATGCTTGAAATTGAATTTAAGGAAATTTATTTGAACTGCCCTTCCCATTGTATATATATATATATAGGATATCTAGTGAGAATGCTCTTTTTATGTGGAAATGAGAGGAATAATTATCAACCTTTAGACTAAAATATATGGTTCAGATTAAACTAAATTTAAAAAATACACGCGTCTCTCCCTATTTTATTGTTTCTTCTTTAATTTGAATTTACATTGTTTATAAATATATAATAAATATTTATTTCATTTTCTAAGACAAAAAAAAGCATAAAAGCAACAACGCTATCGTGAAACTTTTGGATCAGAGGGAGATAAAACTATAAACTTTTAGGTGAAACAAATTTGATGATAAAGCATAAACAATGAACCTCAAAACTCCAAATTTTAGAAAAATGAAGTAAAAAGAGACAACAATTCTTGCATCCAAACAAAAACAATTCATAGGATAAATGTTTGTCGCTAATTAATTAGTTATAATTAGTATAATTTTAATATCTTATAAATAAAATGAGAATAATAATAATAATTATTATAAAATCGTAGATAGGACAAATAATCGTCACTAAACACTAGCTAAAATTAGAATTTTTTCAATATCAACATAAAAATAAAAATGATTATAAATAAAATAAATATATGGTTTTTTTTCACACTTGAAATGTTTCACATTGTTGTTTTAAAATTAGTCATTAAAGAAGATTTTGGAATATATAATTCATACACACAAAAAATGTTTCACTTTAGTTTAGATTTATAACACACAAAGAAGAAAATTGTATATTCTATAAGTCTTCTTCTCGTACTGTTTCTAATTTTCTATGCATATTCACAATTTATATAAGTAAATATATTAGTGTTTGAGTCACATAGAGAAATACTCTCAATTTTGGATCTATATGATCACGTACAAGTATGTTACCAGTTCAATATAATTTATAAATTAGCATTTCTCAACTTTTTTTTTGTCAATATCTTCGGTCAAAACTACAATATTTGTAAAATTAATTAAACTAAATGTAATAAATGAATATTACTTTTTTTCTTAAATTGACTATTCTATAAAAAAACTCTATTTTATTAAATAAGATCTTAGCTTTCTTTGAATTTACTTTGTTGAATATCCTTAGTCAATACTTTATTTTGATAAATATTTACATCACTAATTGAAAAATTTATTTAGTCAATTCTTTGTTTGACTATAATCAATAAAATTATTCAAAGAAATAATAATACTTGATAAGTTTTAGCCGATACTATACTTGATAATTTTTATTTTGTACGTAACAAAGTGGTAAATAATAATACTACCTAAAACTCACATAAACAAAGATTATAAATTCGAACATGACACTTGATGTATAACCTAACCATATCGATATTTATTAGTTAAGTTAGGTTTTACAATAAGTTTTATTCTTAGTAGTTATTATTAAGGGATTTGAATAGCTTAGGTTGATTGATTTGATAGGAATATTCAAAGCATGATTATTACTATTTTTAACAAACAGTTATTAATTATTTATATTTCATAAAATATTACCTTAAATATTTTGATTTCTTTATTTGCATTCTTTCCTAAAATTCTTCTATAAATATACGATTTTATTCAAACAATTATTTTAACTTTTATATAACAAAGATTGTTCACTTTCAAGAAAAAGATTAATTAAAGGTGCAATGTCTTTTTGTATTCAAAAATTTCTTTTGATATGTGTGTTGACGTCGCTATCCGTGCACAATGCTCTTGGAACACATGTGAGTATCACTAACGGATTGGAAAACAAGATGGACATAACTGTTCATTGCAAATCTAAAGATGATGATTTAGGAGTTCATGTTCTTCCGTTTCAGAAGTACTTTGATTGGGATTTTGGAATAAACTTTTTACGCACAACACAATTCTATTGTTCCTTTCAGTGGAAAGGTGAATTTCATTGGTTTGACATATTCATAAATCATAGAGATGATTGTGATAGTTGCAATTGGGTTATAAGCGAAAAAGGACCAAATTTGAGATGGAAAAATGGTCTCGTTCTGTATCCATGGAATAAGTAACTGATAATGTGTTACACATTTGTTTATCTTAATAATAAATATAGTACTTAAGTGTATTGATAACTTCTTATATTCTACATCTTCATTCAATTTTCTTATTATATATATATATATAGGGGGAGAGAGAGGATAGAGGATATCTTGTGAGAATACTCTTTTTATGTGAAAAAGAGAGGAATACTTCTCCACCTTTAGATTAAAATAGATTTTTGAGATTAAAAACTCAACTTTAAAAACACACGCGTCTCCCCCTATTTTATTATTTATTCTAAACCATTTACCTTTTCATTTTATTGAATTTCTATTTACATTGTTTATAAATATATATTAAATATTTATTTCATTTTCTAAGAAAAAAAGCACAAAAGCAACAACGCCATCGTGAAACTTTTAGGTATGAGTGCGATAAAACTATAAACTTTTACGTGAAACAAATTCGATGAGAGAGCAAAAACAAAGAACATAAAAAATCCAATATTTTTGAAAAATGAAGGAAAAAGAGAAAACAATTCTTGCATCCTAACAAAATTTATTTCAAAGGATAAATTTTATCGTTAATTAATTAGTTAAAATAATTATAATTTCAATATCTTATAAGTAAAAAGAGAATAATGATAATTATTATAAACCGTACACATGACAAATAATTATCAATAAAGAAATAGTAAAAATTAGAATTTTTCAATATCAACATATAAATGAAAACCGTTATAAATAAAACAATTATAGTTTTTTTCACACTTCAAATTTTTCACATTGTTTTTTTTAAAAGAATTAGTAAATAAAGAAGATTTTGGAACATACAATTCATACCTGAATGAAATGTTTATTTTTAATCCATAAGTTAAATTTGTTTTTTGGTTAAATAGCACATGTGGTCCCTTAACTTAATTTCAGTTAACGTTTTAGTCTTTTATCTTTTTTTTTTCCCAATTTGGTCTTTTATTTTAATTTTAACTGACAATTTGATCTTTTATATTTTAAAATGTCAGCAATATTATCCTTTTTTGTACAAATATTCAAAAAATTCATCAAAATTTTCAAACAAAACCCATAAAATTAATTATCATCTTCAATATAATGCAAATTTCATCAAATGCATAACTCAACTATTCAAATAAAATCATATTTTCATCTCCAACAATATTAAATTCATCAAATAAAAATAGAATATTAATGTTTAATAACTTTCTAAAAATCTATTTATTATTTAAGTCTTGAAAATATTTCTAAAGTAGTGAGAGGGTTGTTACAAAAATGAAGTACGCAAGGCTACTCCCTAAAGCCTCTATAAAATGACATGCCTCCAGACTTGAAGAAACACACCAACAGACAATAATTCCAAAACAAACAAACAAACACAACACAACAAGCAAAACATAAAGTTCAAATTTATTCCAATTTTATGTAAGTGTTGAGAAAGAAAATCTAAAAGCATTAGCTTGTAAACATCCTCTTGTGAGAGAGAATTTTCAGTAAACACAAACACTCATTCGTTTGTAACTAAACCTAGTAGTGGCTGTTTGTTGTCTTCAACATTTTGATGATACTAAACTGAAAATTGAGAAGACATTGTTAGAACTTGTAATTCAGTCTCTTAGTGGCTACCCTTTCCTCAACAACTTGACGATACTAAGTTGGAGGTGAGAAGATTGAACACAATCATTGTGAATAACCAATGTTCAAGTGTAAGTTCTAATTCAATGTGTTTAGTGGATTAAATCCTTCAAGAGGAAGGGACTGAACGTACATAGCTACTGGATTAGTAGTGAACCATGATGAATTGATGTATCTTTGCATTCTATTTTATCTTATTTGTTTTGTTTATTTACTTAAAATTTTACCCTCATAAAATAGTTTTAAAAACAATAAACACAAATCAAACTCTCCCTTTCTTGTGTTTCTTAACCAACAAGTGGCAACAGAGCTTGGTCTCAAAGCTAAACACTTAATTGTGTTTTGAGTTAAAGATATTTATTGTTTTACGGCTAAGTGTAGTGAAGAAGTTACAGGAGGAAACATAAACATGCCTTCCTTATTTGATGTAGAATGGTTTGAGTACTAAAAAGACAGACTTAGAAGTTTCTAGATCTCTCATGATCCTAAACTTTGGGATATGGTAGAAGATCACATCTATATCCATAATTGATTTTTAAAAATCGGATATTTAGAGTATGATTTTTAACCAATTCATATACTTTGGATATAATTATTTATTTTCTTAAAATGTGTATGTATTTTATTAGGTCAAAGTTTCCTAAAAAAAATATGGAATTTTTTCCATATAATTTTTGATAGAAAAGAATCTCGATTTTTTTTTTCGAAAATAATTTTTTAAAAATAAGTATTGGTTGTAAAACTTATTATAAATATAACTGATATTGTAAAATCAAATTCAATTATATAGATTGATTATAAAAATCGATTATAATAAATAAATTTTATATGAATGTGAATTGGTTATGTAGATATAACGTGTATAAGAGCCCTCATTAGATCAACTGACAAATGTCGATATTGTTAGTTGTGTGAGTTAATTATAATGGTATTTACCATCACTTTTAAAATAAAATAAAAAATGTGTAAAAGCAGCCCTACATCCGAGTATATTATGGTGTAAGGACTATATGCTTCCAATTACGAATCTTTGATCACTACACGGTCCATCCATATATATACAACAATAGTAAGTAAATAATACTCCAATCCTAGTACCAATCAACAAAGATAACTAGCGAGTTGTGTTGTAACCAAATTGGTTTTATACTTAGAGCTTTGATGTTAACAAAAGTATTTTATGAAAACAATAATTATACTTAGAGTTTTGATGTTAACAACAGTATTTTATGAGAATAATAATATATTTGACTTCAAAGAGTGTGAAATAAGATTTGTTTTTTTTAAGGCAATCTAAAATAAGATTTGATTCAAATTTATAATTGAATAAATTTTTTGACCAAGTTGAAAAGAAGATATGGTCAAAATTTGAAAAAGATATGATCAAAATCTTATCAGCAATAATATATGAATTATATATAAGAAGATTTGATCAAGATTTATCTACAAGAAGATATGAATTATTTACAAGAAGATTTGATCAAGATTTATCACAAGAAGATATGAATTATTTACAAGAATATCTAATCAAGATTTATCTACAAGAAGATATGAACAAGAATTGATTATAAGAAGAAACACTCACTGTGACACCCTAAACACCAAAATAATATATAATAATTTATAATAGAATTTTTAACTTTAATTCGCAGCGGATAAAGAAAATATGTTTTGAAGGAAATAAAACTTTATAACAAATTTAGGATATCTCATTTCTCAAAGTTCAAAAGGAACACTTTAAACATTTTACTCTTATAAAACATTAAGGTTTTCATACAAAAAGTTGTTTCTAATTAAATAAATAAAGTACAACTTATGACTCTCATTCCCAGTATCACTTATCAGAGCGGGGTTTCCCTCAAACTTGAACTTCAAGACTCATTAACCTATAATAACTGCGATTTCCCAAACGCAGGGCCAAGCCAGTCAAACTCAAACAACGAAGGAGGTGAGTTTTGAAATCATGTTAATAGTATAATATAAGTAAGGAGAACACACAATTAATCATAAATAAAACCATATCATTACACAAACATTCCTCCACAAAAATATCACATTAAAAGTCAAAATCACTTAAGGAAAATCAATACCTTTCACTATAACATCAAATCATCTAAGAGAAATTATTATCGCATGCGATACACATTAATCACAACAAAACAATCACAAGAAAATGCAATGCTATGCATGAGCTTAGAAGGCTTGATACTATGCCACCATCCCGGTGGACGGACAATTCAATTTGGCCCTGTCCTCATAGATCCCCTCAACTCAACCCGAGACACATATACGCGATAGTCGAGGTAAACGTGTGTTGCATGGTAGCTCCCGACATTTGGAGTGCTACCTCTAAGTCACCTAGGAATTTCCCACCTGAATACCTCCAAGGTCTAACAATCTTGCCTTAAGGCTCAACAGCAGACAGCCACGATTAGGCTCATTCAGTTGTACTTCCCTGGAATTACTAGGCTTGTCAGGCCCTACCTATATGATGACAAAATAATCTCCACTTCACAAATTCTCAATATTTATTTTCTCCCGTTGTTGGCCTATGATACTCCATTAAGATCATCATCTCAAACACAAATTGGAATCACAATTATTTCATCAACTATGGGGTTACTTCAATATTCTCATCACAAATTTATAACATCGCTATCATTAATCACACATCATCATCATCACATAAACTCATCACAAATTTATAGCATCACTATCATCAATCATACTTCATCACATAAACTTATCACAAATTTATAAATCACAACTATTAATCATACATCATCATCATCACATAAAATTATCACAATGCATCCATATTTTATTATCACATCACATAACTCATCTAATCAAACATATACCTAAAATTCATTCGACACCCAATATCACAATAATATCAAATACCACACATTTAAAGAAATTAAATCAATCAACACCTTACAAATATTTCTTTTCTATATTTTAATCTCACAATTTCCATATTTTCATATTAATTAATTTATCCCTCAAAGGGCTACTGCCGTATGTAGCAAGCCTCAGATGAATCGTTGGGAAATACAGTTTTCCCGTTCATCTCACAACATATTATACTCATGAATTCAAACGCTCTTTCACCCCTTACCTTATTTCGACGCTTTCATACACAAATACGATTCCATGAGCAAACAACCTTTGTTCATTAACTATTTGTCCTTCAATCGATCTAACTTCACAATTTATGGGTAAACGTTATAAATAAATTATGAGAAGGCACTCTAAAACTAATTTCGAAATTCGGTCAAGGAAACTTACCATAAATAAGAAAACCAATCAGAGGATAATATAACCACTTTTCACACGATCATTTTGGCGTTGGTTTCACTTAAATCAAACTTACGGTGAAGAAGAACGGTGCAAAATAATGAATTGCACAAACGGAGAAGTTGGGTATTTTAGAGAGAAATTGAGATGGTTAAAAATCTGAGAAGTTGGGTTTATTTGACTAACTAAATGAGTGAAACAAGAAACTGAAATTTGAACAAAAATGGTAAAAATTTTCTGGAACAGTGTGCCAACAATAGCTTTGTTGTGTTTCCTCTCCCTTCTACGGCGGCGGCTACAAGTAGCTCCCTTTTTTTATTTTATTAGGGTTCACATACATGGGTCAAGCTCATTGGTCCCCTTATTTATTTTATGTTTTACGATTATTATTTTTATTTTGCTAAAACAAAATTAATAGTTACTTAATCTCATTTTTCTCATTTTTAATACTCCTCCAAACATCATTTAATTTTCAAAACATTACTAATATTTCATAACTAATATATGATAAATTAGAGTAATTAAAATAATTAACCTTTAAAAAAAATACATATTACTAACAATTGAAACTCTCATATTCAAAATAATCACTATAGTTATACCTATTTTTTTTCAAAACACTCGAATTCTACCATAATTAGAAAATACTCAAAATCACAAAATAAATAATATAACATAAAAACTTTATATTAATTACTAAATCATAATAAAATTATATAAAATCACAATGCCATAACAAGTATATCAAAATAAAGGGAATCAAACACAACATTACTAATATCCTAAAATAATTATTTATAAAATAAATAATTAAAATAAAATATATTTAGAATTAATTAAATATAATTAAGTGCATATTTAATATTAGTCAAATGCACAAGAAAATATCACATTAATTACCAACTCACATATACACTAAAATAATATTATTTTTAGAAAAATATATAAAATAATAAATTATAATATTTATTATTTACATCACTCATTTAGTCAAATAGGTACAGATTAAAACATCATAGAAAATACACATATAAAGAAAATTAATCATAAAACTAATTAACATATATCTAAAATGATTTTAACACCAGATTAATTATCTAAAATAATATTTAATTAATAAAATAGTTTCTTATAAAATTTGGGGTGTTACACTCACAAGAAGATACATTTATAACTTGCAAACATATGATTCAGATTTTGACAAAGGAAGTTTCATTTGAAGAATTTGCGAAATCAATCTTATCAAAATACAAACAATATCAAGCTAAAAAATTTCTCAACAAAATACAAACAGTATCAATCTGAAGAATTTACAAACTCAAGGCTGAAGAAGTAGATCATCGAAAAATTGAAGCCCTAATTTTATCTATAAATAGATACTCAAGGCTGAAGAAGAAGATCATCGAAAAATAAGAAAAAAGTAGAAGAACTCAAACTAAAAATTCCAAATTCATCTTAGAGTTCAAAGAGAGAAACACTTGTTCGAATGAGAAATATTTTCTAAGTGTTTTTCTTAGAGTGTGATAGTCATAGTTATAACCAGCTTGTTAGAAGCAACTACTCAAGTTCCATACCTTTGCATTCAAACCCGATAGTGGTGTTAATGTGCCTTCAACAATTTGGGGTTGTTAGATTGTGTGGAGAAGACTTGGCTGATATAGTCAAGGTGTGTGTGTGTTCCTCAAAATGATGGGGTTGTTAGGTTGTTTGAGAAATCTGAGTTGGAGGGTCATGTGCTTTGTAATTCAAGTTGTTGAATTAGTGGATTAAATCCTTATAAGTGAAGGGACTGGATGTAGCCAAGTTAGTGATGAACCAGGATAAATTACTTGTGTCACTTAATTCTTGCACTCCTTAGTTTTGTTATTGCTTCTACTCCAAGTAAATCATCATGTTTGAACCAGTTTCATCAAATAATGAAAATAATATAAATTTAGTCAAACACAATTCAACCCCCTTCTCGTGTTTGCACTTTTAAGGCAGTGAGCCTTCATCAGAGTCTGTTTCTAGAATCTTCATTTTAGAACATATGTATTTAGAGCCAATTTTCTAGAGTCATGACCTTTATTAGAGTCATTGACTTTTTCAGAGTCGTTGACTTTTAGAGCCATTGATTTTTTCAACCATGAAAAATGGTGTTCACTTTTTCTCCAGAGGTGTTGAATTTTTATCATATGTGTTGACTTTCCTTAGAGGCATTGACTTGCCTCAGAGTCAAACGCTTGCTTGTGTTGTAGGCATAGTCAAATGATGTAGTTTGAAGGTCAAAGTCAGACCCAATCATCCTCTGGTATTGAATTACTAGCAAAGGCAACTAGTAGAGGCAGTGTTGCATATTAAAGTCAGATGCCATGAGCAGCTTTGTTAGAGGCAGCTTATTAAAACATGTTGCACTTGAGTTCAAAGTCACATCTCCAGAGGTAATCCTTTGGAGGCAGATCATCAGAGTCAGTTCCTTAGACTCAAATACTTAGAGGCAGATCCTTGTAGTCATATGCTTAGACACATATATTTGGAAGCAAATCCTTAGAGGCAGCGGAGGGCTAGTGTTTTCCTTTCCTCTGATTCGTTATTTCGTTTCCCCTAGTCTGTTCGCTTCCTCTAATTAGCGCACTTTCTCTGATCTAAGTGCTTCCTTCTGATCTGAGTGCTTCCTCTGATGCATTCGTTTCCTCTGATCTGAGTGCTTCCTCTGATGTGTTCATTTCCTATGATCCAAGCATTTCCTCTAATTTTTTTGTTTCCTTTAATTAATTTTCGACACACTCAATTAAATTATTAGTGCATTAAATTGTTCCCACAAAATACCTTTTGTTATTATCAAAACAATATAAGGGATTGTTCTTCAAACCATCTAGGGTCTAACATATTTATCCATTAATTTAAACCTTGAATTACAATAGCACCTGGACCTACATACTTTTTTAGGCAAACTCCACCTTTGACCCTACAAGTCAAGTCTTCTCCACACAACCTGAAACCTACATATTGTTAGAGGTAAACTACCCCCTTGACCCTACAAGTCAAGTCTTCGCCATATAACCTAAAACCTATAGATTGTTAGAGGCAAGCTAAAGCCACTACTGGGCTAGGTTACAAAAGATTGAAACTGGTTCAGTTTTGCTTCTTCTAAGTAGATTTCATACAATAATTTTTTCATACTAAAGAACTTAGAGAATTTTACTTTGAACGAGTGTTTTGCTAAAACTTAACCTTTGAAAACTAAATATTTAGGAAATTTGAGCTTTCAAAAGTTTTTTGAATAATTGAGTTTGGATGGATTTCTGAGTTGTTCAATGAGTTTTCAGTATAGTTGGTTTCGTGCCTTCTTCTTCAGCCTTGAACCACTATTTATAGACTACATTAGGGTTTTAAAATGGTCTTGATGAATTCTGAATCATTTCTTCTTCTGAACGAATTTTGAGCGTATCTGTTTGCAGCTTGGTCAATGAAAATCTTCAGCAAATAATCTTGATTGATATGATTTGGAATATAACTATTGGGAGCTAAATCCTTTCCAAATCCGGTATAGGAACATCTTCTAGAACGATTTTTTGCAAATATTGTCCAGATTGCGTTTAAGAATAATTCATCTTGAATCTTCCTTCATACACATGATTAAGTGTAGCGGAAACATAACTAAAATTAGTTCTTAGACTTTCAAAAACTTGCTACGGCTAAGTCTTCTTTAGAGTATTGACATTCCATTAGAGTCATTGACTTTCCATCAGAATCATTGACTTTTCTTCATCCAAACATGACTTGATAATTGGAGTCAGATGTTGTGATGTTTAATTAAGTCTGTCGAAGGCAGAGGCAGAACTACAAGACTTAGACTTAGTTGCATGGACAACTTCACCTTGTTGAAATTTCATAGGCTACATATTAGAGGCAGCATTCTGGAACGTGCTGCAGTCACTACGCGAAAAAACACATTTTACAGCGCTTTTTTTAAGCCATTTACAACGCTTTTTTTTTAAAAAAAGCGCTGTAGTTACCAGCGTTGTAAAAAGATACAACAGCGCTTTTGTTTAAAAAAAAAGCGCTGTAAAAAGGTGGATATATTGCGCGCTTGTTATTCACATTTTACAGCGCTTTCTACAAAAGCGCTGTAAATCCATATAACAATAGATGCATTATTATGACCCTATTACAACGCTTTTTTGAAGAAGCGCTGTAGGAGGTGCACTTATATAGATGCATTATTATGCACTATTATGCACCTATTACAGCGCTTGCTCATAAAAGCGCTGTAATAGGGTGTATTAGAATGTACCTATTACAGCGCTTTTTCACAAAAGCGCTGTAAAAGGTGCACTTATATAGATGCATTGTTATGCACTTACTACAGCGCTTTTTGGAAAAGCGCTGTAAAAGGTGCATTCAATAGATGCATTATTATGCACTATTATGCACCTATTACAGCGCTTCTTCAAAAAAGCGCTGTAGTAGGTACATTCTAATGCACCTATTACAGCGCTTTTTTGAGAAAGCGTTGTAAAAGGTGTTTTTTTTTATTTTTTTTTTAGTTTTATTAAATAATATGCTGTAAATTTTAGAAGCGCTTTTTTTTAAAAGCGCTGTCTTTTAATCCAGAATCAGTTCACAATTTTTATTCCAAAATCATTTTCATCTAGAATCAGTTCACAATCAGTCAGTAGTACACAACAACAACAAAACAGCACTATAAAACACACAAGAATCAGTACACAACAACAACAGATTCACTATATTTTAAAATGCACAAATATGCACAAATATTCACAACAATCAGTTCATAATTACATATTCACAACAGCTCAGAACTACATATTCACAACAGCTCAGAACTACATATTCACACAACTACCTATTCATATAACTATCAGATTCACTATATTCATAACTACATGTTCACAAACAGCACAGAACTACCATATCCCTTGCAGCATGCAATTTCCCAGCAAATCAAATAATATTCATTTCAAGCACATACTAACACCAGTCTTCCTTTATCTCTGTTAGTTCTTCTTCAGAATACGTTGAACTGAAATTGTCAAAGTACTGATAAAAAAATTGAACATAAATAAGTTAAAATCAAATATAAACATGGTTTATATATGAAAATCAAATAATTAAAATACCGTACCGTTTCTGGGATTGTAATTTGATTCTTATCAACAATCTCCTTCACGAATCGCAATACATAGTACCCACAGTCGATGTTGTTTGTTTGACGAGGGCACTATAAAGTAAAACATATAAGTCAATAATTATTTAATTATGCATTGATTGTAAGTGAAATTTAAAAGCATATATTTCAAACCTTTATTGGAATCCATGTGATGTTATTTGACTTTAGCTTTGACACTGTCGCACCTCTTTGAGCTCGAAAAACTTGTAAAGCACTATCGAATAAATAAATGTGATTATTATAGCATTAACAAACACATTATTTATATATATATATATATATATGTAAAAAATAAATGAATATTACTTACGTGTCGAACAAAGTCTTTATCTCGGGGCGATTGTTGTAATGGCCGTGCAACGGATCTAGGTAGTATATAACTTCAGAGGTCGCATTGATTGCAATTAGCACCCAATGTGCCCTACAACAACAAAAATTTAGTTTACACAACTAATAAATTAAGATCTCATAAATTAAAAGATATAAATATAGAATATATAATTACGTACCCTGAATTATATGGTGCAAGGAATAACTTATCCTTCTCTTTATTTCCTAATAGTATATCTAAAACGTATTTATTCACATTCGCTGGATCGTGTTTAAGCATCGAAATCTTATGCGGAGACAAGAATGAAAATTTATTTGACAATCTGCGCGCGCACACGAACTTCTCATACAAAAACCTTCAATGAAAATTTCAAATTAGATTAATTACCAATAAATTGAATTAATTACAAATAAATGCGATGAAAAGTAATTTTTACCTCATGTAAATGCTCATAACAGTAGCACTCAGCTCCTTATGGTCGAGAAGTTCGTATATGTGCTCTTTTTCAAAAAATTCTTCATACGCGTCTCCAAATAGATCTTTGTCCATGCTTATTATTCCTGAATCGTCGCTGCCCATATTTTTTTTGCCTGTATGCAAGACACGACCCATATGGAGCAAGTCGTTGCTGACTTATTTTAGGAGCAGGAGCAGCAACTGATTTTACACGATCTAGTTTTTTAGCAGCAACAACTTTGGCCGCTTTATTACCCTCCAACTTTTGCAGTTTGCCAGTTTTATTACCCTCCAATTTTTGAGGTTTGCCGGCTTTATTTTTGCCACGAACATTCAGTCGTGGTGCGGCAGCTGGCTTGCTGTGCGGGTGGTTTATTAGATTGAATCTGAAAAAATGAGGTTAATCAAATTGTTAGTTTATTGAATCAGAAAAAATGACAAACCTTACAGAATAAATGTTACAAACCTTTTCGGGCGATGTGACTGTTTCATTTCTGGGAATCTTCTTATCATTCCCTTTATTAGACTTTGTTTGAATCTAAATAAATGTGAAATTAAAGTTAACATTGGAAAAAAATTCAGCAATTAAATATAATCAATTAAACATACATTTCAATTAATTAAACATACCTAGTCAAGGGAGACAAGATGTTTAGGCTATGCCACGTAGCTGCCAATTGCTTCGCCCAAATAATTCAGATCTGCATCCTTGTCCGGTACAAGCAACGGTACATTTGGTTCCAAAGCAATAACTAGCGATACTTTGACATGTCCCGCAGGGATTGGTGTGTTGTGCAATACTTCGCCCGGAGCATTGCACAATGTTCCCTTTCCGACCTTCCGATGAGTAGGGGAGGATAAGTATAGAAAGCATGGAGTGACCCCCTAAAATCAATGGTTAATACATAAGTATGTGAAACAATTAACTTTAATGAATTTCTTATTTTATTAAGTAATTAATTACCTCAGGAAGACTGTTGAGACCAACGTTGCAACTTGCGTTTTCACTCTCAATGTGAATTTCACGTTGGGGCTGGTCCGCAAGTTGCTTGTCTTTATTTGTCTTCACCAAGAGGGCCACTTGCTCCGCTAATACTTTAATCTTCTCTCGCGATTTGCCTTACTAATATTCTAAATAAAAAAAATAACAATCTAGTAAAAATTTAAAATACGCTATGAATATGAATAATAAAACACAAATGCTAATAAATTAATCACTTACAACAAATGCGGGGTCGGAACGTTTTGATACGAATGCGCTCCATTCCTCATTTGATATATAATGTTTATATATTTTTGGAGCTTCCGCATTCGTATTTCCTTCACGGTCTTTTAAATAGCAATTAGAGAGGTGAGATCTAAATCCCCGGTGTATTTTCCCGGCAACTCTGAGCACATAGCTCTTTCTCACCTCATCAAGAACAAAAGCTGACTGCAAACCAAATAAATATATAGTTTGAGTAAAATACTTCAAAGCAGTATGTAAAAATTTATAAGTAATAGGGTGGAGTAAAAAAATTACCTGTATATCAGCCCACAATACATCTTTGGCATCCTTTAATGCCTTATCTCTCCAATCATCTATTGTGATTGGTATATTTTGACGAACAACAACTCCAATATAACTAACAAACATGGAACTGTTGGGGTCAATTGGTTGACCACTCGCATTCCATCCAACCTAATAAACTCATATAGTAAGTACCTCAATATATTAACAGCAAATAAGGTAAACAGCAAACAAAGTATCGTATAAACAGCAAAAACAGAAAACAACAAACAAAGTATACCTCAAATTTTTGCCCAGTACTTCTTGCTTTTATAACATTTTGCATTATTGTTGCACCACGTTTGACTTCATTTTCGTAAGTCTTAGTGTTGCCAACTTCTTCATTTTGACAATCTAACCCCTTGTTGGTATCCATTTATCTACAACATGCAGTTCAACATCAACATATATGCAGTTCAGTTCAGTTCAACATCAACATGCAGTTCAGTTCAGTCTAAGTACGTAGCAAAATAAGTTAACATGCATTTTAGTGAAACAAAAAACTAATAAATACAATACCTGAAATAGCTCTTTTTAATGCTTAGGGTTACGGGTTCACAGACGAACGGCGCAGAAGACGATGAAAACGAGGACGAACGGTTAGGAACGATCGTAGGGTTACGGGGTTCGCAGACGAAAACGAGGATGAAAACGGGATTACTTGATGTTTATGATGTTTACGTACGATCGTAGGTGTAGGATGAGAGTAAGTAATGAAGAAGAAACAAGGAAAACTGAAACTCTCGTAGGGTTCGTAGGGTTCGCAATGAGAAGGAGAACGCAGAGGAAACTGAAAAATTTACGTAATGAACATGAAACTGAAGAGGTTTACTGTTATATATAAAAACCTATTACAGCGCTTTTTTGAACAAGCACTGTAATAGGTCTCATCATTTTATTTTTTAAAAGCCTACTACAGCGCTTTTTTATAAGCCTTTTAAAGCGCTTGTGAAAAAGCGCTGTAAAAGACCTTGTACTTTCTCAAGTATTTGATATCCAGTCGATGCTACAGGAGCTCTATCTTCCTCTGATTTTCCATTGAATGCATTTCTCCATCCACGATACTGATGACTATAAGGTAAAAATCTACGATGTCCAAGAAATACATTCTTCTTACAATGTTTCAACCGCATCCAATTTGTACTCTCTTCACATATAGGACATGCACACTGACCTTTAATGCTATATCCTGATAAATTACCATATGCTGGAAAATCATTAATTGTGCCGAACAACATAGCCCTCAAATTGAAATATTCTTTCTTATACCCGTCATAGACTTCTACACCTGTCTCCCACATAATTTTTAAATCCTCAATTAAAGGAGCCAAGTATACGTCGATATCATTCCCCGGTTGTTTGGGTCCAGAAATTAACAAAGACAACATCATAAACTTACGCTTCATACATAACCATGGAGGTAGATTATAAATCAACAAAATCACAGGCCACGTGCTGTGTGAGATGCTTTGAAGACCATGTGGATTCATTCCATTAGTAGAAAGTGCAAGGCGTAGATTTCTCGACTCTATCCCGAATTCAGAATACTCGTGATCAATTTTTGCCCATTGCGGAGAATCGGCAGGGTGTCGAAACTTTCCATCTCTAATTCTTTCATCTGCATGCCATGTCAAGTGTTTTGAATCTTTTTCACTGCGATACATGCGCCTAAATCTTGGTATTATAGGAAAATACCACATGACTTTTGCTGGAGTAGATTCTTTCTTCTTATATCGAGAGACATTGCATTTCGGACACGCCTTTAGTAATTCATATTCATTTCGAAATAAAATGCAATCATTAGGACACACATGAATCCTTTCATAACTCATACCAATAGAGCACAAAATTCGTTTAGCCTCGTAGGTTCTACTGGGAAGTTCATTATCATCTGGCAACATATCTTTTAAGAGTGTTAGTAATTCTGTGAAGCTTTTATCAGACCATCCATTACTCGCTTTTAAGTTGTACAACTTTAGTATCGCCGAAAGTCTTGTGAATTTAGTACAACCATTATATAAAGGTTTCTCTGCATCACTCAACAAGCTCTCAAATATTTTAGGACAATCACGAAGATCTTCTTCAAATGCTTTTGCAATCTCCTCAACTCGGTCCGGCTCATATGTATCTGTGTCGAAATCAGTTGAAACATATGTATCTGTGCGAGTGTTTCCATTAATTTTCTCACCATGTCTTATCCAACATGTATAGCTTTGATCAATTCCATGCCATACTAAATGTCCTTCCAATTCATCTGCTCTAATGCGTTTTCCAAAACAACATTTTAAACAAGGACAAACGACTCTATTTGGATCTTTTGTATTCATCACTGCAAACTCAATAAACTCCTTCACTCCATTTTCATACTCTTTTGTCAATCGATTGGCAGACATCCATTTCCGGTCCATTTATATGACCTATATGTATAAATGCAGTTACACAATAAGCATGATTTCAAGTCTGATATATATGACCTATATATTGATAATACACATATCTTATAATATTGGTCCAAGATTAATTGATTTCAAAACAGAACATATATATCATGAGAACATATCTAATATCATGTAACAATTTATCAGTTTGAATTAGTGAGAACAACAAATAAATAAAATAAAGTACCTGAGACAACGTTGATGATCAATTTGTTTTAAAGGAGGAAGAAGGTAAATCAATTTGTAGATGGGCGCACAGGAGGGTTCGCAGGGGAGGGGAGATGAGAGTTCGTAGGGTTTGGACAACGTATTAAATTTGTTTTAAATTTGTTTTTATTTACTTAAAGTGAATGTTTTTTATTTAAAATGAATGATTTTACAACGCTTGTTTAAAAAGCGCTGTAATAAGTCATTTGATTATGAGAAAGCGCAAGACTTTTACAGCGCTTGTATGAAAAGCGCTGTAATAGGTCATTTGATTATGAGAAAGCGCAAAGCTTTTACAGTGCTTACACAAGAAGCGCTTTAAAAGCTATGTAACATAAGGTGGGAGCGCTACATTTTACAGCGCTTATGTTTAAAGCGCTCACAAAGCGCTGTAAAAGGCTATGTGAGAGCGCTTGAATTTACAGCGCTTTCTAAAAAAGCGCTGTAAAAGAGTTGTAAACATTATGTGCAAGCGTATGTGACCATATATGACCCTACAACAGCGCTTTTTTTACAGCACTTGTAAAAAAAGCGTTGTTGTAGCCTCCGTTATTTTTAAAAAATTATACAACAGCGCTTGTATTTAATAAGCGCTGTAAAAGACGCGCTATAAAATGTCATTTTTGGCGTAGTGAGTCTTCAAAATTAGTAGAGTCAGAAACTTCAGAAGTAGATTCTAATAGAAGTTTTAGAGGCAGACTTGAACAGGGGATTCAGACTTGAATAGCAGCTTCATACATCATACTTGGACAAAAGCTTCAGATGCATGCTTAATATAATCTTCAAAGGCACACTTAAATAGAGTTTTTAGAGGCATGCTGAAATAGAGTCTTTAAAGGCATGCTAAAAATAGATTTTTCATAGGCATGCAATAAAATCTTTAAAGGCATGCTAAAATAGGATCATCAGAGGCATGCTGAAATAGAGTCTTTGAAGGCATGCTCATTTGAGGCATGCTACAGTCTTCAGTCTTTAGACTTTAGAGGCAGACGTATATAAACTTCAGAGGCACGATGGACTGAATCTTCATAGGCAGATGTGCGCAATCACTAGAGCGAGCAACCATTAAAGTCTAAACATTGCTTTGACTAGTTTGACTTCGCTTCCTCTGATGTATTCACTTCTTCTGATATTTTCACTTCCTTTGATATCTTGTGTCTGGTCATTTCCTCTGGTCGATTCCTTTGGTCGCTTCCTTTGGTCACTTCCTATGGTCACGTTTTCTCTAATTCATGTTCTAAGTCCCCACACACTTAATGAAACCATTAGTACTGCACTAAGTTGTTCCTACAAAATACCTTTGGTATTATCAAAACAAGATGAGTAATTGTTCCCATAAAAAACCTGGTTCTAACAGAAATTACAATTTTGGTGATCCAATGATTCAATCTGACTTAATTAAATTGAACTGTTGGATCATAGAAATTATAATTTCTAAGTCTTAGTCAGTCTATTTTGTTAAGATTGAACTTATAGATCATCAAAATTGGGATTTTTAAGTCATTGTTTGTGTAATTAGTTTAGATTGAACCGTTACATTGTCGAAATTAGAATTTCTAAGTTATATTTGGTTTATTTACTTAAGAAATTCTAATTACGATGATCTAACGATTTAATCTTAACTAATTAGACTTACTATGACTTAGAAATTCAAATTTTTATGATTAAACAGTTTACTCTAACCTAATTAGACTAACTATGATTACAAAAAATCTAATGTTGATGATTCAACAGTTTACTCTAACCTAATTAGACTAACTATAATTTAAAAATTCTAATTTTAATGATACAACAGTACAATCAAACTTAATCATGGACCTGAGATCAGAGGGTGCAAAATTTTAATTTTAATTATATACTACTATATTTTATATAGTTTATTTTCGAAAAGGAATTAATTAATAATATATATATATTAAATCTTGGAACAACCTACACAAACAATTTAGTTTAGTAAAATATTTGTAGTTAAAACACAAGACATAGGCTCTAGGCTTCATTTTTTCGGAGAAAATAATGTTAGTGATGCATGATAACATCTAATAGAAACTGTGATAGATGAATGTTACATTGTAAATTGAAAAGGATGATTTATTATAAGATAAATTATTTTTATAAATGAGTCACTCAATAAGATGGAACGAATAATTAACATATATTTATAAACTTCAAACAATCATAGGCACTTATTAGCAAGTAGGGGTGGACAAAAGGGCACGTTCGGACCTAAACCTCCGATTCAACCTAAAATGCAGGTGATATATTAAGGTCCAAATTTGACCATGTATAGGTCGATTTTGATGGGTTATGATTTTTCGGCTTATATGAGTCGATTGGTTCGGTTGACACTGAGTTAGACCATTTTGAACGCTAAATTTTTTTCGAGATACTTCACGTCTGATTTTTTTCCAGCTACTTCAGATTAAAAGAAGATAGATCCAAACTTAAAATAACATAGCTAAAATACCATGTAAGAAGTTTTATTCCAAATTAAGAAAAAACCAAACAAATAAGAGTGAGAAGAATGTTAATGTTCAGGTGTAGATCTGCGAAGGGATTGTTTTGTTCTCTTTAATTTACTGTTATGTTATATTGAGATTAGAAAATAAAAAATATTGTGTTGTTATTCATTATTATATTATTAAACGCACATGTTACACACGAATTATTATCAAATTACAACAAAATAATTGATAATGATTCAGTTTTACGACAATATCTATATATATACACGACAATATCAAATGAATAATACCAATCAGCCAAGATAACTAGCCAGTTGCATCCACCATCTTTAAAATAAAAAACATTTCCAGAGAGCCACCAAAACTAAAGGATGAAGAAAGCAGAAGTGGTGTTTATCCCTTCTCTTGGTCTAGGCCATCTAGTTTCTACCCTCAAATTCGCCAAGCTTCTTATCAACCGTAATAACTGTCTCCGAATAACAGTATTAGTTTCTACGCGGTTCGCTAATTTTTAAATGATCTTGATTTGGCTGCTCTACCCATATATCCAGTAGGGCCTATATTAAACCCTGATTCCAAAACCAAGGCCACTGCAGATTTTGATGATGTCATCAAGTGGCTTGATGATCAACCTCCTTCTTCAGTCGTTTTTCTCTGCTTCGGGAGCAGATGTTCTTTCGACGAGGATCAGGTTATGGATATTGCGCATGCTATTGAGAATAGTGAGGCTCGCTTTTTGTGGTCTCTATGTAAACCTCCACCAAAGGGTTTCATGATTGCGCCCATTGATTATCATTTTTCTGATTTGAGTTCTATTTTACCTGAGGGATTTTTAGATCGGACAACTAATATTGGAAGGGTAATTAGATGGGCCCCACAAGCCCAAATACTAGCCAACCCAACCATATGAGGATTTGTTTCACATTGTGGACGGAATTCTACACTAGAGAGCATATATACATTGCCACAAACAACTAAATTATTTTCTCGTAGCAATGAACTAGTGAAACAAACATCAACACCAGATATGACACCATAAACACTGACAATAATGTATCCAGACAAGACACTAAAAACACCAGTAATAATATTTGTTGGAACTAAGTTGGTTTTACATTTAAAGTTTTGATATTAACAAAAATATTTTATGAGAACAATATATTTGACTTCAAATAGTATGAAAGAAGATTCAAGTTTTTAAAGAAAATCTAAAATAAAATTTGATTCAAATTTATAATTGAAGAAAATCTAAAATAAGTTTTGATTCAGATTTATAATTGAAGAAAATATTTGACCAAGCTGAAAAGAAAATATGGTCAAGATTTGAAGAAGATTTAATTAAGATTTGATCAAGATTTGAAGAAAATTTGAAGAAAATTTGATCAAGATTTGTAGAAGATTTGATCATGATTTATCTACAACAAAATATGAACAGAATCAATTTGAAGAATTTACAAACCCAATCTAAACAATATAGGAACAAAATCAATCTGAACAAATTTTAACAAGGCCTAAATTGAAACCCAAATTTTAACTATAAATAGATACTCAAGGATGAAGAAGAAAAACATCGAAAATCAGAAAAGAGTAGAAGAACTCACAAGCTCAAAATTTCAAATTCATCTTGGAGTTTAAAGAGAGAAATACTTGTTCAATAGAAATATTTTCAGAGTGTTCTTTTCTTAGAGTGTGAGAGTTATTGTTATTATCAGCTTTGTTAGAACCAACTACTCAAGTTTCAATGTTTTATATCCAACCCGATAATGGTTTAGTTCTTTCTTCAATTTGGGGATGTTAGGTTGTTAGGAGAAGACTTAGTTTGTAGGGTCAAGATGGTTAGTTCCATCTTCAAACATTAATCATTGGAAGTGCGAGTGATCCTTTGAGGACCAGATCATCACTTAAAGATAGAAGGATAATTCTACTTCAAGCCAAAACTTCACTTGCTTTGAATGTGGTAAGCAAGGACACATCAAGGCAGATTGTCCGAATAATATCAAGAAAAATGCCATAAAAAAGAAAGACTCCAAAAAAGGCATACATAGCTTGGGAAGACAACGAAGTGAGTTCATCTTCAGAAACAGAAAGTGAAGAATGCACTAATGTTGCATTAATGGCATCGCATCAATCAGATGACGAAGAAGAGGTTAGTAGCATAAACTCCCCTCATCATAATAAAACTAATAGTGAATTAATTATCGAATATAATGATGCTCAAAACGCCATTAAGGAACTACTTATTGAATGTAAAAAACTGTTCAAACTAGTGTCAACACAAAAGAGACAAATTTCAAGTCTTCAAGAAAAAGTTGACATTATGGAGAAGGATTCTGAAAAACTAAAACAGAGTTTTACATGCAATAAATGTGATTCCCTCTCTTTCAAGATTGTTCAATTAAATAGAATAATTGAACGATACGAAAATGGACAAATGGGATTGAAAAATGTGTTGAATATGAAAAGATACTCAGATGACAAAAGTGGTCTTGGATACTCAAAATTTAATAAACCAAGCTTGAATAAGATCATTTTTGTTAAAGCGAGTAACCAATCCAATCAAGAAAAGATTACAATTATACAAAAGGATCATCATTATAAAGAGAAAATTATTCAAAATAAATCTCATACACATGCTATTAAAAATAGATTTATTCTTACTTGTTCTTATTGTGGTCTTAATGGTCACACACCTAATGCCTGTCACATTAGAAACGTTAGTGTTCCTAAAGAGCATTACGTGTGGGTAAAGAAAGGCACCTATACTTTGTCATCACTCTTCAAGATCTAACATTTCCTCTTGATAAGTTGTTAGGATTAATTCTTTGATATATATCTTTTATTAATATATGAATATATGCCTTACATGTTGTATTTTCTGTGAAAAAAAAATATTTTTTTAGCAAAAACTCGAAAATGTAGTTCGAATACTAGGAATAGTTTTTGATGTAGCTTGTTTAACAGTTCTTATGATGTTTTCATTAATTTTCCTTTTCAATATGTTCTCGTTGTAATACTTAAACATGATTTTGGGTATTATGCAATATTTTCTTTGATATTCAAATATTATCTTTTATATCTACTTTTTGTGATGCTTTCCCTTATATATCTTTAATTACTTAGATTATATTGTCTATATTTTTCCTTCTTTTTGATCATGTCAAAAGGGGGAGAAAATTTGGGATATTGTTGTTTTTAAAAACTTTGTAGGTCTTCAACAATTTTTTCAAATGATCACAAAACATTCAAGTTCAACGGGGGAGTACGCATGAATTACAGGGGAGTAATTTTACCATGATGCAATCTCGTCAAACAACAAAGTTTTGTCATAATCAAAAAGGGGGAGAATGTAAAATAAATATTTTTGATGATGACAAAGATGAAGAACTGTGATCAAATGTCTCAAAGCTCAAAAAGAAGTCAAAAGTTATAGCTCGACTTTAATTCAAACATATTAGATGTTTACTCAATGTAAAGGTAAATGATATAATCAAAAGGTCAAGTACATGAGAACCATGCATCATTACATATGCATAAAAAGTATTTTCAAATGTCAAACTTACATTTAGAAAGTGTTAAAATTAATATTTTTGACAAAATACAAAGGTGTACTCGAATACAACATAAGTGTATTCGAATACAGATGCTAAGTTAGTAGCAAAAACTTCGCATCTGTATTCGACTACGACCTGCTGTAGTCGAATACAACCAGCAAATCAGTGGCAAAATTAACAAATCTGTATTCGACTACACATCCCTGTATTCGAAGACAAGGTGTAAATTTTGAATAAATTTGAACGTTACAAAGAGGTGTTTTCGAATACATACATCCTATATTCTAATACAACTGGAAGCAATGCAATTTTTCAGATCTAAAATGGTTCTACATCATTGCATTTGTTCATGAAACCTCTTGGATCAATGGCCACGAATCTGAAGTGATGTTTATGGACTATAAATACACCATAACTTCAGATTAAACACGACACAATCCTACCAAAAACCTTGAAAGACTTTGAACAACTTTTCTGATTTTTATCAAAGTTTATTTCTCATAGTTCAAGTACTTGCATTTCATTTTCCTATCCTTGACAAAGGTTCTCAAAGTACTTGAGGCAATATTGGATTGATATCATTATACCTCTCTTTTATTCTTATATCCTTATCAAATCACATTGTTTGTAAAAGAAAGTAATACTTTCTTAAAGTAGTTTTATATAAGATAGTGGTGTGCTATCTTAGGAGTTTTCTTAGAAGTTTGTAGCAAAGATCCTAGGGTGGGACTTGTACATTTCTGACAATGGTGGAAAAATCTCTTGTGGTGTGCAAGACGATTGGATGTACCCTTGGTTATTAGGGGAAACAGGATAATATTGTTGTGTTCATTTCATTACTGCCATTTACCTTTATCATTTACTATCTTCATGCATAAAAATCGATCACCAAATAGTTGAAAACAAGAAAATTTCCTAAACACCTAATTCACCCCCCCTCTTAGGTGCACATCTGTACTTACAGACTTGTCACACGAGGCTACAATCAGTAAGAGAGCATTGATTACACTGAGACATTTACTCTAGTGGCCAAGTTAGAAGCTATTTGTATCCTACTTTCTTTTGCTACAAATAATTACATTACATTACATTATTTCAAAATGGTTATATAAGTGAAGAAGTCTATGTTAAACAACCCCCAGGTTTTGAAAGTTTTGAATTTCTAAATCATGTTTTTAAACTTAGGAAATCTCTGTATGGTCCAAAACAAGCACCTAGGGCGTGGTATGATAAACTTAGTAACTTCTTGCTTAAAAATAACATTGAAAGAGGACAAGAGGATAATACACTTTTTAGAAAATCAATAGAAGATGACATTCTTATTATTCAAATTTATTTTGATGACATTATTTTTGGATTGACTAATGGCACTCTTTGCCGAGAATTTTCTAAATTAATGCAACATGAATTTCAAATGAGTATGATGGGAGACCTTAAGTTCTTCTTAGGGATACAAATTCAGCAAAGTCAAAAAGGTATATACCTTCATCAAACTAAATATACAAACGAGCCTCTCAAGAAGTTTAAGATGAGTGATTGCAAACTTATGGCTACACCAATGCACCCTACTTGTTCACTTGAAAAAGATTATTAGGCCAAAAAGTTGACCAAAAAACCTATAGAGGAATGATAGGATCCCTATTTTACCTTACCGCTTCCAGACCTGACATCATGTTTAGTGTATGTGTATGTGCAAGATTTCAAGCTGACCCTAAGGAATCACATTTTATTGTTGTTAAGAGAATCTGTGATATCTAAAAGCCACTACCAACCTTACCTTGTTCTACAAGAAATATCCTAAGTACAAACTTAGTGGATACTATGATTCTGATTATGTTGGAGATAAACTTGAGAGAAAGAGCACTAGTAGAAACTGCACCTTTTCAGGTGACAACTTAATATCCTGGTCAAATAAGAGACAAAACACCATTGCAATGTCAACAACAGAGGCTGAGTACATTTCAGCAGCTGGCTGCATTTCTCAACTACTTTGGATGAAACATCAACTTGAAGACTAATAAAAATAGAATCTAACATTCCCATCTATTGTGATAACACATTTTCCATTTGTTTAACCAAAAACCATATCTTACATTCTAGAGCTATACACAGATATCAAACACCACGTCATTAGGGACTTTGTTCAAAAGGGGTACTAAACATTCAGTTTGTGGACACGTAACACCCATGAGCTGACATATTCACCAAACCACTACCTGAAGATAGATTTGAGTTAATCAAGAAAAACCTAAATCGTACCTTCATACTTGATTGATATTGTGATGACTTCAAAGTAGTTTAGTTTTACATTAGTTTTTATATTTTCTTGTAATATGTTATATTTATGTTATTCAAAACAAAATGATGAAAAAAAAATTAAAAAAAGAAGAAGTCTCACTTTCAAGTCTTTTTGTTTGATGACAAAAGGGGGAGAAAGATATTTGATAAAGTGGGGAAAAAATAATACTTAGACTTAGGGGGAGCCCTAAGTTAGAGGGAGTCAAAGAAATATAAAAGAAAAGTTGTTATAAAAAATACAAGTTTTGTCATCATCAAAAAGGGGGAGATTGTTGGAACCAAGTTGGTTTTACATTTAGAGGTTTGATGTTAACAAAAGTATTTTATGAGAATAATATATTTTACTTCAAAGAGTATGAAATAAGATATGGTCAAGATTTGTAGAAGATATGAAGAAGATTTGATCAATATTTATCTACAACAACAAAAAAGGAACATAATCAATTTGAAGAATTTACAAACGCAATCTGAACAAAATACAATTCATAATTAAACAAGGACCAAATTGAAGCCCAAATTTTAACTATAAATAGATACTCAAGGCTGAAGAAGAAAATCATCAAAAAGCAAAAATATTTTTTGAGAGAAATATTTTTTGAGTGTTCTTTTCTTAGAGTGTAAGAGTTATTATTATTATCAGCTTTTTAGAAGCAACTACTTAAGTTCCAATCTTTTGTATCCAACCCAATAGTGGTTTAGTTCCTTCTTCAATCTGGGGTTGTCAGGTTGTTAGGAGAAGACTTGGCTTGTAGGGTCAAGGTGGTTAGTTCCTCAAAAGTCTAGGGTTGTCAAGTTGTTTGGGAAGACTGGTTGGGAGGATCAGGTGCTTTGTAATTTAAGGTATTTGAATTAGTGGATTAAAGCCTTCTGAATGAGGAGACTGGATGTAGCCAAGTTAGTGGTGAACCAGGATAAATCTACGTCTCAAATTATTTACGCTTTCATTGCTTGCTGCCTCTGAATCCGATTGCTTTTACTCCAAGTAAGTCACCAAAACCAAACTAGTTTTTTAATTTAATTATAAATTATCAAATAGTTATCAACATTGGCAAACACAATTCAACCCCCTTCTCATGTTTGCACCTTCAAACCTGTGTTGGATGGCTACACAGATGTAGATATGGCAGGTGATCTTGATTCTAGAAAATCTACTTCTGGTCATATGATGACGTTTGTAGGGGGGCTGTGTCTTGGCAGTCAAGATTACAAAAGTTTGTCACTTTATCCACTACAGAAGTTGAGTACAATGCAGCAACTTAAGCTTCTAAAGAACTGTCGTGGATGAAGAAATTCCTACATGAGTTAGGCATCAAGCAAGACAAGTTTGTGTTATTCTGCAATAGTTAGAGTGCGATCCATCTCAACAAGAATACGACTTTTCATGCAAAGTCAAAACATATTGAGGTGCGGTATCATTGGATACGAGATGCATTGGAAATGAAATCATTTTAAATTGAAAAGATTCATACCGATGAGAATGGTTTAAATATGATGATGAAGGTCTTGCTTGTGTCGAAGACGATATGTTGTAGAAAGAAGGATCACATGGTTGATCAGTACATTCCCACTTGAGTCGTGAGGGGGAGATTTGTTGGGTGGGCTCACTCCCCAAGTGGAACGCACAATTTTACTATTATTATTATTATTGAAAAAAAAAAAAGAAAAAAAGGAACATATGTTTTAATTGGGCTAGGTCCATGTAGAGAAAAAAAGAAAGGGAAAGGGATTTAAATCAGAAAAGTGGTACAAGAAAAGAAAGTAAAGCGGCGGCAGCAAAGAAGAAACAGTGAGAGAAGGAGAAGAAAAAGTTTTTTTGGTGGTAATGGGTTTGTAGCAAACTTGTTCCATTTGATCTACGATTTAAGTATGTTATTTCTACCACTAAGTTTGTTATTTTAACATACAATTTTATTAGTTTTTACCTTCTCTAAGAGTTACTTTGGAGTATCCACTTTAGTGGAAGGTTGTTGTTATTGTTGATTAATATTCTCTAGTGTTACTAGAAAAACTTTGGTCTACCCATTAATTATTATAGTGGAAGTTTTTGCTACACTAGGTCCAATTGTATTTATTCTCTCAATTTGAGGGAAATTTTCTAAGTTAAAAATTGTGTTTGTCTCATATTTAATTTTCTGTCAATTATAATATATTTTAATTATGTAGTTTATAATAGTTTACAATTTTTTTTGTTAACTGTTGCAAGTTAAATTGCAAAAAGTATTTTTAGCCCTTTGGCTGGAGGTTCATGCCCTTGTGAATCTGTCAAAAATATGAGGTAAGTGGTTTTTTTTTTTTTTTTTGGTTTATGTTCATAGTAAAGACAGTGTGTCTCGAAGATATAAGAGGAAGTTTTGCAAATGGGTTCTATTTTAAGATTGTCCAAGGTTGAATCTGTAAGTTTTTGCAATCACTGATAATGTTTATTTACATTATAGTAAATAATTAGTTGTCTTTCAATGGAATTTTCTCAATGCCGATTGTGGTGATCATGTCATATAAGGAAATTTATCTTTGTCAAGAGTGTGAGTTATTTTCCTAGTATAACTGATTTTTCATAATGCATGTGGGTTCTTAGGTTGATTTCATCATCTTTTTATCCTGAAAGATTTCTTTTCCGGGGTCTTGAAATAATAAAGGTTTTGAAATTGAGAATTGAGGAAAATTGTGAGGCTTTGCATGTAGGAATTGTTGGAACTTGCATTCAGTTCTTCAAAATTCATTAATTCTGCATGTGTGTGCTGATAATAACAATGTGTTAAGGGATTGAAAGAATGAGGGTGAAATGTTAATGAGCTAACTGGTGCGTTATGTGTATTAACAGTTCTGTCTAAAACTTCCCTCTGAACATTTTGTTTTAATTCTATCTTGAACTTCCTCTTACTGAAACTTCCTTTTATCTTGAACTTCCTCTGATTGAGACTTCCCTCTGCCTCGAACATCCTTTGACTGAAACTTCCTTCTATCTTGAACTTCCTCTTACTGAGACGTCCCTTTGACAGGGTTTCCCTCTGACTGTAATTTCCCTTTGACTGGAACTTCCCTCTAATATTCGATCTAAGACTATCTTTCACATGTTGTATTGAAATACTTATGTTAAAGCTAATCAATTAATTGAAATATATATGATAATGAGGTATGTTTGATATACATAATATCATAACATGCATTATTTTAAAACATTACAATGGGACATGAGGTTGTTTCAAAAATGAAACATCAGAAAAGAAAGATAAATGGGATGCCAATTGAGGTCATGGCCAAGACCTACGTTACGTTGAGATAATTGAGGAGGTCTTTTCCACACTATGAGGAAATGGAAGGAATACACACATTTCCATACTATAAGGAAAATGAATGAAAAAAAGGATTGTTTTAATTAAACAAAATTGCATAATCAAGTCATGCATAAATTTTTATCTAAGTAAATTTATTTGAACTACCCTTCCCCTTTTTATAGAATCAATTGAGATTATTATCTACCCCCTATTTTTATGTATAGAGGACTTGAAACATGGACTCGGGCTAAGAGGATTCTGTTGTAACAACCTTCTCACTATCTTAGAAGACTAAGAAAGTAATTAGATTGTTAAAATAGATTATTTACAAGATTAAGATAGTAATTAGATTATTAAAAGTTGGGGTGGGAAAGTATTAGTAATAACAGTACAAATTTCAAAAGAGGAAGATACATCAATCTTCTCTTTCTATCTTTCACTCCCGGGGATACCAACCCATTTAGACCTTCCTTTATCTCAACACCAACTCCATTTTCTCTTCTATCCTAACTCAAAACCACACTTTCTTACTGTTGATCGTCAACATCTCGCTCTTTTCCTTTTTTCCCCCAAGATCTTACAATGGCAACAACCATCTGAAGTTCTCTCCCTGGAATCTGATCTTGTGCATGCATTCTCCATCATCTTTAGAGTCATTTACAGTCCAAGGCACCACTGAAAAAAGATAAAGACTAGATCAAGGAATCTCATATTCGACCCATTGCAGCAGAGGCGTAAGTGTTAAGAGCTAGGAAACTTGACAACTCCAAAAACCAAGCTAAACTCTAAAGGAAATTTCTCCTTGTCAAGAATGTGGGTTCTTTTCCTAGAACTAATTTTCTTATTTGCATGTGGGATTCCATGTTTGATATTAAATTCATCTACTATTGAAAAATTCATTTCTTGGGTTTGAAATAATGGGAAATTTAAAATTCAACTCCACTGTCTCTTCTATCCTAACACAAAACCACATTTTCTTACTGTTGATCGTCAACATCTCACTCTTTTCCTTTTTACCCCGAGATCCTACAATGGCAGCAACCATCTGAAGTTTTCTCCCTGGAATCTGATCTTGTGCATGCATTCTCCATCATCTTTAGAGTCATTTACAGTCCAAGGCACCACTGAAAAAAGATAAAGACTAGATCAAGGAATCTCATATTCGACCCATTGTAGCAGAGGCGTAAGGGTTAAGAGCTAGGAAACTTGACAACTCTAACAACCAAGCTAAACTCTAAAGGAAATTTCTCCTTGTCAAGAATGTGGGTTCTTATCCTAGAACTAATTTTCTTATTTGCTTATGGCATTCCGAGTTTTATTTTAAATTCATCCACTATTGAAAAATTCATTTCTTGGGTTTGAAATAATGGGAAATTTATAATTGAGAGGGGGAAAAACTATATGGTTTGGCATGTAGGAATTTTTGAAACTTGCATTCAATTATTCAAAATTCATTTGTTATGCATGTGTGAGTATTTTGATGATTATAATGTGTTAAGGATTGAAAGAATGAGGGTGGAATGTTAATGGGCTAATTGGTGTGTCATCTGTGTTAACATTTTTGACTGAACCTTCCCTTTGGATGTTCTACGTATTCTCTGAACCTTCCATCTGAACGTTCTATGTATCCTTTGAACCTTCCCTCTAGGCATTCTATGTATCATCTAAACCTTTCCTTTGGACTCTTTCTGTATCACATGAACTTTCCCTTTATACGTTCTATGTATCCTTTGAACCTTCCCTTTGGTTGTTCTACGTCTCCTATGAACTTTTCCTCTAGACATTTTATGTATCCTCTAAAACTTCCCTCTGAACATTGTATGTAGACTCTCTTTGAACGTTCTATGTAGACTTTGACTTAACTTCCTCTAATACAATCCTTCCTCTGATCAAGTCCTTCTTCTGACTTGAATTCCTTAGGATGAATCATTCCTCTGATCGAACTTCCTCTAGTCTAGTCCTTCCTCTAACTTGACTTCCTCTAATCGAACTTCCTCTGGTCTAGTCCTTCTTCTGACTTGACTTCCTCTTGTCGAGTCCTTGATCTGGTCCAATCCTTGATCTGGTCCAGTCCTTCCTCTGATCAAGTCCTTCAGCTGGTCCAATCCTTCCTCTGATCAAGTCCTGCCTCTAACTTGACTTCCTCTGATCTAGCCTTTCCTTTCATTGAACTTCCTCTGACTGGAGTTCCCTTTGACTGTAATCTCCCACTGATTGGAACTCCCTATGATAGGGATTTCCCTTTAATTGTAACTTCTCTCTGATATTTGATATGGGACTAATATGTACTTACTATTTTGAAATTTATTATGTTGAACTTAATTAATTGATTGAAATTGATGTGATAATGAGGTATGTATAATATACATAATGTCATGACATGCATTGTTTTAAAATGTTACTGTGGGATATTGAGGGTTGTTTCAGAAATGAAAAATAGGTAATGGAAGAACAATTGGGATATCGATTGAGGTCATGGCCAACACCTACCTTACCAAAGAGGATCTCAATTATCTTGGTGACCCACATTGAGATAATTGAGGAGGTCTTTTCCAAAATTTAAGGAAAAGGACTGAAAATAAGGATTGTTTTTCTTAAACAAAATTGCATAATCATGTTATGCTTGAAATTGAATTTAAGGAAATTTATTTGAACTGTCATTCCTGTTTTTTATTGAAGTCACTGAGATTATAATCTCACCCCCTATTTTTACGATTATAGAAGATAAGAGGGCTTGAGGCTGGCATTCGGGCTCAGAGGATAAAGCTGTAGTATATTAAGTTTTAAGTTGTAATTTATTTTGTGTATTGGTACATCAGAGGATGTTTTGTAGACCATGTATTATGTAGTTACAACGACAATTCAATTATTGTATTTTATGAGAATTTACATGATTGGCTCTAGAATGTTAGAATGTATGTATTGTTACCACTTTCTAGATACAAGGTGATGGTTATTACACAATCTTCTTAATAGCATCACTTTATATGTATATATATATATAGGATATCTAGTGAGTGCTCTTTTGATGTGGAAATGAGAGGAATAATTCTCAACCTTTAGACTAAAGTATATGGTTCAGATTAAAAACTCAATTTAAAAAACATATGTGTATCTCCCTATTTTATTATTTTTTCTTAATCATTTACCTTTTCATCTTCTTTAATTTCAATTTACATTGTTTATAAATATATAATAAATATTTATTTCATTTTCTAAGACAAAAAAAAGCACAAAAGCAACATCGCCATCATGAAACTTCTGGATCTGAAGGAGATAAAAACTATCAACTTTTAGGTGAAACAAATTTGATGATAGAGCATAAACAATGAACCTCAAAAATCCAAATTTTAGAAAAAATGAAGGAAAAAGAGACAACAATTCTTGCATCCAAACAAAAACAATTTCATAGGATAAATGTTTGCCGCTAATTAATTAGTTAGAATTAGTATAATTTTAATATCTTATTAATAAAATGAGAATAATTATAATTATTATAAAACCGTAGATGGGACAAATAATCGTCACTAAACACTAGTTAAAATTAGAATTTTTTCAATATTAACATAAAAATAAAATGATTATAAATAAAATAAATATATTGTTTTTTTCACACTTCAAATGTTTCACATTGTTTTTTAAAAAATAGTCATTAAAGAAGATTTTGGAATATATAATTCATACACACACAAAAATGTTTGTTTTTAATCCATTAGTTAAATTTATAATTTTTTTTATATTTTCTAAATTAAATTGAAAAAATAATTATAATACAAAAATTACAATTTTTTATAAACGTCATGCATGAGACAATTATTTGTCAATAAAGAAATAGTAAAAATTAGGTTTTTTATTTAATATTGTCGACATAAAAATGAAATCAATTCTAATAGACGGGACAAATTGACACCTATGAGATGAAAAAACATAAACAAGACAAGTTATGACAAATTAAAATTTCAAAATGATTATCTAACATGGGACGAGTTGTTCCCGATAAGATTGGTTTATCATACATACATTAGAACAGTTCTTACTCATAAAAATTTCAAAATAATTATCATCCATAAGACAATTTATCACATATGAGATTGAACTATCATACATATGAAAAGTTTTCACTAATAAAAAATCAAACTCAATATCATCAAAAGACTAGTTTACCTATGCAATTATGATCATACTTTATAAATTTCACTTTAGTTTAGATATATAACACAAAAGAAGAAAATTGTGTATTCATATTTTACAACTTTTCATCTCCTATTGCGTCTAATTTTCCACGCATATTCACAATTGATAATATATTATTGTTTGAGTCACATAGAAAAATACTATCAACCTTGGATTTATATGATCATGTACGAGTATTTTACTAGTTCAATATAATTTATAAATTAGCTCTTCTCAACTTTTTTTGTCAATATCTCCTGTCAAAACTATAATATTTGTAAAATTAATGCAATTAAAGGCTTAATTGCAGTTTTAGTCCCCCTATTTATAGTGATTCACGAAATTGGTCCCCCTATTTTAAAAGTCGACAGTTTTGGTCCCTCCCTATGATTTTTTAGCTAAAAAATGATGACGTGAGATGTTTTGAATAACATGACATTTGATACGATGATGTAGAGTGATTAACACCCATGAAATTGAAATAAAACGTCGTAAAAACTTAACTTTTAATTTCGAAATTTTTTTCGTATTTTTAATTTAATTAATATCATATGAATAATTAATGGATCTAGATGGTTTTATATTATAGAATTGTATGTCACGTCATTTAAAATATATCAAATCGTCATTTTTTAGTTTAAAAATATAAGAGAGGGACCAAAACTGTTGACTTTTAAAATAGGGGGACCAATTTTGTGAATCAGTATAAATAGGGGGACTAAAACTGCAATTAAACCTAAATTAAATGTAACAAATCAAGATTACTTTTTTTTCCTAAATTGACTATTCTATATTGAGTAAAAAACTCTATTCTATTAAATAAGACCCTAGCTTTCTTTGAATTTACTTTGTTGAATATCCTCGGTCAATACTTTATTTGGTAAATATTTATATCATTAATTGAAAAATTTATTTAGTCAATACTTTATCCATTAAAAAATTATAAATATTAATAATATTTAAAATTCATTTAAATATCTAAATCATTTTATAATTAAATTTTATGAATGTGAAAATTCTACTTTTATAATCTTTAACAATATAGGGTTAACACTAAAAAAATGTAAATATTAGTTTGCATTAAAAAATTTATTATAATTTTTTATACAATCTTTAGATAAAAATTCTTTTTACAAAATAAAAATTTATACACTTCAAATGTAAAAGACAACATAAAAATAATGAGGGTCGATATTATACTTCATAAGTTTTTCTTTTGTAGGTAACAAAGTGGTAAATAATAATACTACCTAAAACTCACATAAACAAAGTAAGATTCTAAATTCGAACCCGATACTTGATGTTTAACCTAACCATATCGGTATTTATTAGTTAAGATAAGTTTTATTCTCGTTGGTAGTTATTATTAAGGGATTTGAATAGTTTAGGTTGATTGATTTGATAGGAAGATTCAAAGCATGATTATTACTATTTTTAACAAACGGATATTAATTATTTATATTTCATAAAATATTACCTTAAATATTTTGATTTATTTATTTGCATTCTTTCCTAAAATTCTTCTATAAATATATGATTTTATTCAAACAATTATTTTCACTTTTATATAACAAAGATTGTTCACTTTCATTCAAAGAAAAGATTAATTAAAGGTGCAATGTCTTTTTGTATTCAGAAATTTCTTTTGATATGTGTGTTGACGTCGCTATCCGTGCACAATGTTCTTGGAATACATGTGAGTATCACTAATGGATTGGAAAACATGATGGACTTAACTGTTCATTGCAAATCTGCAGATGATGATTTAGGAGTTCGTGTTCTTCCTTTTAATAAGGACTTTGGTTGGAGTTTTCACGTAAACTTTTTCGAAACAACACAATTCTATTGTTCCTTCAAGTGGAAAAGTGAATTTCATTGGTTTGACATATACATAAGACATAGAGATAAATGTGATAATTGCAATTGGGTTGTTATCGAAAAAGGACCAATGAGGAGAGAGAAAGATGATCTCATTCGGTATCCGTGGAATAAGTAATTGATAATATGTTACACATTTGTTTATCTTAATAAATATAGTACTTAAGGGTATTGACAACTCCTTATATTCTACATCTTCGTTCAATCTTCTTATATATAGGATATCTTGTGAGAATACACTTTTTATGTGAAAAAGAGATGAATACTTCTCCACCTTTATATTAAAATAGATTGTTGAGAAACACACGTGTCTCCCCTTATTTTATTATTTCTTCTAAACCATTTATCTTTTCATCTTATTGAATTTCTGTTTACATTGTTTATAAATATATATTAAATATTTATTTCATTTTCTAAAAAAAAAAAAGCCCAAAAGCAACAACGCCATCGTGAAAATTTTGGGTATGAGTGAGATAAAACTATAAACTTTTAGGTGAAACAAATTCAATGATAGAGCAAAAACAATTACCATAAAAAATCCAAAATTTTAGAAAAATGAAGGACAAAGAGAAAACAATTCTTGCATCCTAACAAAATTTATTTCATAGGATAAATTTTTTCGTTAATTAATTAGTTAAAATTAGTATAATTTTAAAATCTTCTAAATAAAAAGAGAATAATTATAATTATAACAAAATTGTACACGGGACAAATAATTGTCACTAAAGAACTAGTGAAAATTAGAATTTTTCAATATCAACATAAAAATGAAAACGATTATAAATAAAATAATTATAATTTTTTTCACAGTTCAAATTTTTCACATTGTTTTTTTAAAAAGAATTAGTCAATAAAGAAGATTTTGGAACATATATACAATTCATATACGAGTCAAATGTTTATTTTTAATCCATTAGTTAAATTTTTTTTTATATCTTATAAATATAATTAAAAATAATTATAATTTACTTATTACAATTTATTATAAACGCCATGCCCGGGACAAATATTATCAATAAAGAATTAGTAAAAATTAGGTTTTTTTTTAACATTGTCGACATAAAAACGAAATCAATTATAATAGACGGGACAAATTGTCATCTTTGAGATTAAAAAACATAAACAAGACAAATTCTAACATTTTAAAATTTCAAAATAATTATATAACACGTGACAAGTTGTTCCCGATAAGATAGACTATCATACATACATCGAACAAATACTTACTCATACAAATTTCAAAATAATTGTCATCCACAAGAAAATTTATTACTTATGAGATTGAACTTGTTAGAATAAAATTGATTAAATTTAAAGCATTAATGTTTTAATTAAGTGTAAAGTTCCAAGACCAAAAATTTGTGTAGAATATTAGGATGTATCCTCTTGTGATTAGACAAAATGACTTGGTACATTCTGCATTCCAAATCTGATGAAAAGTGTGATACACTAAATCTCAAAATAATATATGATAACTTATACCATATTTTTTCAAAAAAAATTAAATAAAACTCTTTCAGAAGAAAAATAAACTTTTACAAGTTATTTAGGATATCACATTTCTCAAAATTCAAAAGGAACACTTTAAACTTTTTTTTTTGTCCTATAAAATAGGACAACATATGACTCTCATTCCTAGTATCACAAATCGCGGAGCTTCTTCCAAACATAAACTTGAAGACTCGTTAAACCTGTAATAAATGCGATTTCACAAACGCATGGCCAAGCTAGTCAAACACAACGAAGGAGGTGCGTTTCTAAAAAATGTTGATAGTATAATATATGTAAACATTCACTTAGAGTACTATGTTAGGTAAATCACTAACCCCCGTCCCCCCTCCCCCCCAAACTAATAATTAGTGTTTTCATGGTTGTATTTTATAATAATAAATTAATTAAACTATTTAAAGCATCGTTAAAAAAAATACTAATTACTAGAATAAACCACCTAAAATTATTAATTATTTATATTACTCATCTATAACTAAAATTTTATTCTTCCAAGTACTCATACTAAAATAAAATTAATTTTAAAATAATAAATAAATATAATATTAAAAATTTATATTAACAATTAAATAAAATATATATAAAACTTCACATGAAAACACAAACACGTATAAGGAAAATTAATCACAATATTACTTATATATATTATTAAGATATTTCGAATGTTACAAAAAGCGCCTCCGATATATTGCTTTTGATGGTACAAGTAATGGACCGCAACGACTACCTCTAATGGTGCTGATAAGGCTCTACTTAAGTTGCCTCTGATAAGGTGCTACTCAAAGTTGCCTCTAAAGAAGCAAGCAATGTTCCTCTCAAATTGCCTATAAAGAAGCAGATAAGGTTCTACTCAAGTTTTCTCTGATCAGATGCCTTTGAAGAAGCAAGCAAAGTTATGTTTAAGCTGCTTCTGTTCAGCTGCCTATGAAGAAACGAGCATGGTTCTACTCATATTGCCTCTAATCAATTGCCTCTAAAGAAGCAAGCAAGCGTTTGACTTTATTTGTCTATGATAATTTGCCTCTAAAGAAGAAACAAGCAAGTGTCTGACTTCTTCTTCCTCTGGAGAAACTCAACGCCTATGACAAAGTCAACATTCAAGAAAAAGTCAATATTTTGGAAAAGTCAATGCTTCTGGTAAAAGTCAGCTCTAACAAAGTCAACACCCTTGAACAAACTCAACATCTGACAAGAGTAAAAGATCTGATGCATTTAATCCTCTAAGAAGTCAAGCAATGCACTACCTTTAATAATATGCCTTCGATTATCTGAATTGCCTCAAAAAGTTGGTTGGCATTGATAATCTATGTTATGATCCTCTAGTCTTGCACCCACTACTTCTATTTTATACAAATTACAAGAAAGGGATCTCTTGGATAGTGACCTTACTTAAGCTCAACAGATATAGTTGCTATAACCCGTGCAATACAGAATATCTCTTTGAAATTGTAACAACCATCACCATATATCTAGAATATGGCAATAAATCATACGTTCTAATATTTCATAAAACCATCATATCATTTCTCATTAAGTACAACCATAGAGATGTCATTATAACTATATAATACATAGTTTACAAGCATCCTCTAATGCGCTAAAATATAAAACAAATTACAACTTCAAAAAACAAAATAAAAGAGTTCTATCCTATAATGCATGAACTACCAGCCTCAAGCCCTCTTACATGCTATAATACATAAAAATATCATATGAGATAATAATCTCAGTGAGTTCTATAGAAAAAGGGAGGGGCAGTTCAAATAATTTTCCTTAGATGATATTTTAAACATGACTTGAATATACCATTTTTATTTAAGAGAATATTCCTTAATTTTTCCTCTCTTTTCCTTAATTTATGGAAAAGTGTAACCTCTTTCTTTTCCTTAAAGTATGGAAAAGTTTCCCCAATGATCTTGACGTGGGCCACCAAGATAATTAAGAACTTCTTGGTAAAGTTGGTCTAGCCATGACCTCAATCGGTGTCCAGATTGTTCCTCCTTTACCTATTGTTTCATGTATGAAACAATCATCAATGTCTCACTGCGATTAATTAAAATATGTATCATAATATCATATATATGTAATGCATATGTGACATCATGCATGAACCGCATATGTAATATCATGTATGTAATGCATATCTTATTATCACATCAAATGCAAGCAATTAATTAACTTTAACATAACATTATGCAAAACAGAAGATACAGATTGATTTTTATGCCATTCATTATAAGGAAGTCTCAGTTAGACAGAACATTTAAATAGAAGAGGTTGCAGAATTAGGGGCAGTCTGATCAAAGGAAGGGTTAGATGAGAGGCAATTTTATTAGAGGAAGACTAGGATAAGAGGTAGCACGGTTAGAGGAAGACTTGGATCAAAGGCAACCCGATCAAAGGAAGGTTGGGATCAGAGGCATCCCGATCAGAGGAAGACTTGGATTAGAGACAATCTAATAATAGGAAGACTGGGATCAGAGGCACTCGATCAGAAGAAGACTTGGATCAAAGGCAACCCGATCAGAGAAATACTGGGATTAGAGGCAGTTCGATCAGAGGAAGACTTGGATCAGAGGCAACCGGATCAGAGGAAGACTTGGATTAGAAGCATCTAGAATAAAAAAGATATCAAAGGCAACCAAAATAAAGAAAGGGAAATCAAATGCAGCAAAACATAGAAAGGGAAATTAGAGGCAGCCAAATAAAGAAAGGAAAATCAGAGGCAAAATAACATTCAGAGATGATTTAGGGAAATAGATTAACTCAGTAATTAGTCTATTACATCTAATCTTCATTTCCTCAATCTGTAACATAGTACAATTAGCCATACAACAAAGGCAGAATGAATGATTTTTGAAGAACAGAATGTAGATTTTAACATTTCCTAGAAGATTGAACAACTTGGTAGTCATTTTGAATAACCAATGTTGAAGTGAAAGTTATGATTCAACGTGTCTAGTGGATTAAATCCTTCAAGAGGAAGGGATTGAATGTAGCTATTGAATTAATAGTGAATCAGAATAAGTTGACGTGTCTTTGCATTCTATTTTATCTTACCTATTTTGGATATAATTATCTATTTTCTTAAATTGTGTTTGTAGTTTTTAGGTCAAAGTTTCTTAAAAAAATATTGAATTTTTTCCAAACAATTTTATATAGAAGAGAATCTCAATATATTGATTTTCCAATTTTTTTTGTATTTTTTTTCGAAAAGAAAATATTTTTAAAAAATATTGGATGTAAAATTGATTATGAATATAACTGATATTGTAAAATCAAATTCAATTATATAGATTGGTTATAAAAATTGATTATAATAAATAAATTTTATATGAATGTGAATTGGTTATGTCGATATAATGTCTATAAGAGCCCTCCCTAGATCAATTGGAAAATTCCAATATTGTTAGAATTGACGTCTTGTCACGAATTCGAACTCTGACCTTATGTATAGTTGTGTGGGTTATTTATGACGGTATTTATCATCTCTTCTAAAATAAAATAAAAATGTGTAGAAGCAACCCTACATCCAAGTGCATTATGGTATAAGAGCTATATGATCACTACATGGTCCATCCATATATATACGACAATAGGAAATAAATAATACTCCAATCCTAGTACCAATCAGCAATGATAACTAGCGAGTTGTATTGGAACCAAGTTGATTTCATACTTTTGACTAATTTATGAAAACAATCATAACAAAATACGAACAATATCAATTTAAAAAATTTACAAACTCAATCCACTAAATGTCAAATTTTTATATTTTATATTCTCAAAACTTTAATAATAGAAAAAATGGAGAAGGTGATAAATGAAGATGATTCCAACCTATGATATGGCGGCCATAATGTGAATGTGCGGTTAGTAATAAAAAATCTCATATTGTTTGATGCTATTTTCTTAGCAAATTAATGGCCTTGAGTGACATGATATTAATGTGACTTTTGGGAGTCAAAACTACATGGGACTATATTCAGTGCAATTCCTCCGCTTCAGTACAGTCTATTTGATTAAAATTGAACAATTTATATTTTGTACTCAAATTTTAAATTTAAAAATAATTTAAATACAAATTTAAAATTTAGATTACTCAATTTTAATTAGAAGGTTTAAATGTGCTGCTACACTACTGTCAACTATATTTAAATTCAAGACTTAATTGCAGTTTTGGTCCCTATATTTTAGTTGACTCACGAAAATAGTCCTCCACTTTATTTGTTCTCGGTTTTGGTCCCCCAAATAGAATATTAGTCCAAAACTCGATGAAATGTCATTTTTTTTAATGACGTGTAAAAAAATAAGATGATGTGGAACATTCCATGTGAATCAATTATATTTTATTATTATTTTTAAAAACACATTCTTATTATAATCCTTAATTCCTTGAGAGCTGAAGAACACAGCTTCATCAAAAGCAAACATTAGCTTGAGAAGTCAAATGCGAATAAGGGGTAGTTTGGTATTTAAATTTGAAAAGGAAGTATTTGTGTAATTTTTTTAAAAGAAAAGGTTATTGAAAAAAAAAGCCTAGATAAAACCTATAATAATTATGATACACCAATTATAAATTAATATAAAAAATATACACAGGACAAAAATCTGTAACTAAAAAACCAATCAAAATTAATATTTTCTTAATATTGTTGACATAAAAAAGAAGAACAATAAAAATGCATTGATTATAATTTTTTACGTTGTTTTTCTTAAAATTAATCATTAAAAAAGTCGGAGAGCGGGGGAATACGGCAGCGGTGGAGGAGGAGGGGACATAAACCGACGATGGGGGAGGAATTGGACAAGCTTCTAGAAGGGTATGGGTTGTAGTGAGTATGAGGTGGAGGAGAAGACATAAACCGACGATCGGTTGTCTTCTGATGCTTTGGAATTTATCTTTTCTCAGGCCAGAAAGTCCCTTGAGATTTAGCTACGTGTGTGTGTTTCTTTTTTATCTTGATAACAATTGTATAATAGTAGTATAATACGACCGACAATATACATAATGTTACGTATTTGGTAATTGTATTTTTTATTTATTTTGTAATCCGCCACAATATATGAAAAGTAATTTTTATATCTTGTGGCCAATCCGCTACACCTCATGTTGATCCTGTAATTTTAACGAATTAAACGTGGCAACTGGCAAGTCATTTTAAGTAGAGGTTCAAATATGCAGCTGATTTCGTTTAAAATAGCATACAAAACATATTGTCTCGACGGATTCGACCTACTTTGCCATCTCTAATGCTGGGTTTGAATTTTTACACTAAATAATGGATGAAAAGATTAGGATATCCAGAAATAGAGTGAGACTAAGATAATTTAAAATTGATTTATGTGTTCTCATCTTAGGTTCATGATATAAAGTTTTTAGTCTTAATTGCAATTTTGGTTTTTATATTTATATTGATTTACGGAATTGGTCCTCCTATTTTAAAAGTCAACAGTTTTGGTCCCTCTTTCAGTTTTTGAACTAAAAGAATGACGATTTAATATATTTTAAATGACGTGACATACAATTCTATGATATAAAACCATCTACATGCATTAATTATTCATATGTCATTAATTAAATTAAAAATAAGAAAAATTCTAAAGTTAAAATTTAAGTTTTAACGGTTTCTTTTTTTCAATTTCATGGTGTTAATCACTCTACATCATCGTATTATATGTCACATTATTTAAAACATCTCATCTCATCATTTTTTAGTTAAAAGATCAAAGGGATGGACCAAAATTGTCGACTTTTAAAATATGGGGACCAATTTCGTGAATCAGTATAAGTAGAGGGACTAAAACTGCAACTAAACCAAGTTTTTATGATCATTATCTACACTACCCTTCTAATTAAAATTGAATTTAAGCACAAGATAGATGATTTATGCACCGTCTAAATCATCAAGCCCAAAATACTCTTGCATGATGAGCCATTTTATAAATATATAGAAATATGAAACCACTCATGTGTAATCTATCTAATTAGGCTTTTAGGATAATACACAATGTTGACGTCTTGGCAATTCAAAAAGTATATTAGAATCAGAACAATATGGAAGCTTTCTTCGCTCGGATGCCCTGAGTCTCATCGGTCTCCTCCTTTTCATTAGTTGAATTGTCAGCTTGGATCCACCACAACCTTTTCCAAATCAACATTCATGAGTTAGTTCTAACGTTGAAATTCTCACCCACCTCTATGAAGGTGTCAAAACACGAGAAGGGGGTTGAATTGTGTTTTATTTAAGATTACTTATTTATCATTTCTGATTCGGTGAAACTTAAAATCGATAAAATCAAAGTCAGAGGAAGTAGTAAAATAAAGTAGTAGGGTAGAGGGAAAACACCAAAGCTTATATTGGTTCATTACCAACGTGGCGGTTATGTCCAATCTCCTCACAAAGAATGATTTATCCACTAATTCAATCCTAAATTAATTACAACACCTGACCCTACAAGTCAATCTTCTCAATACCTACCTGAAACCTACATATATTGAGGTACTACAACACCTGGAGCCTACACGTCAAGTCTTCTCAACTTCTAACTTGAAAACCTTCAAATCGTTAAGGCAAAACTAGCCAGTATTGGGTTGGGTTACAAAGGGATGAAACTTTGGTCCTGTGTTGCTTCTATAAAGTTAATGACAATTATTTTTGCACGAAATAGAGCACTAAACACTAATTAATATAAAATTGAAAGAGTGCCTTTTTGTTGAAACTGAAACCTTTGATCTTGAATATTGAACCCTTTAAATAGCATGAGTTAGGGTTACTATTCTGTACCAATTAAAATCTGAATGTATCTTCCTTGCACAAGGTCAAAGATCTTCTTCAAAAATAATTTTGAATGATACAATTTGGTAATATGATCGTTGAGTTTTGATTCCTTCCAAAACAAGTTTTCAACCAAAACTTCTAGAATGATTGTGTGTGTGACTTGTTCAGATAGCGCTTGAAAATAATTCACCTTAAATCTTCCCTCAAACGCTTGTTGAAGTAGAGGGAACATATCATAATATGTTCTTTAACCTTCAGAATCATGAAACCAACTCAGTATTCATTAAAAAATAAAAATAAAAAAAATAATAAAAAGACTTGACTTTTCATCAGAGTTGTTGACTTTCTTCATCTGAAAGTAAATTAGAACATGACTTGATCAACGGATTCAAATGTTGTATTGCTTAGTCCATATAGCACTTGAAAATAATTCACCTTAAATCTTCCCTCATACGCTTGTTGAAGTAGAGGGAACATAACATAATATGTTCTTTGACCTTCAGAATCATGAAACAACTCAGTCCTCATAAAAAAAGAGTTGACTTCCCATCAGTGTTGTTGACTTTCTTCATCTGAAAGTAAATTAGAACTTGACTTGACCATAAGAGTCAAATGTTGAATTGCTTGGTTTAGGTAGTAAGAGGTAGGGGCATAATTGCATGACTTAGAGTTAGTGGCATGGGCAAATCACCTTGTTACATCATAAGAGTCAGGGGAACTTCAAAGCATGTTGTGTATCAGAGGCAACATCTTGGAACATGATGTAGTCTTTAGAGCCAACAAAACATAACTTTCAAAGGCATGCTTCAAACTTCAGAATATGTTCTTTAACCTTCAGAATCATGAAACCAACTCAGTATTCATAAAAAAAATAAAAATAAAAAGACTTGACTTTCCATCAGAGTTGTTGACTTTCTTCATCTGAAAGTAAATTAGAACATGACTTGATCAACGGATTCAAATGTTGTATTGCTTAGTCCAGATAGCACTTGAAAATAATTCACCTTAAATCTTCCTTCATACGCTTGTTGAAGTAGAGGGAACATAACATAATATGTTCTTTGACCTTCAGAATCATGAAACAACTCAGTCCTCATAAAAAAAAAAGAGTTGACTTTCCATCAGTGTTGTTGACTTTCTTCATCTGAAAGTAAATTAGAACTTGACTTGACCATAAGAGTCAAATGTTGTATTGTTTGGTTTAGGTAGTAAGAGGTAGGGGCATAACTGCATGACTTAGAGTTAGTGGCATGGGCAAATCACCTTGTTACATCATAAGAGTCAGGGGAACTTCAAAGCATGTTGTGTATCAAAGACAACATCTTGGAACATGATGTAGTCTTTAGAGCCAACAAAACATAACTTTCAAAGGCAACATGAAGTAGGCGCTTCAAAGGCATGCTTCAAACTTCAGAGGCGTGGTATAGTCTTCAGAGGCAGTCTTCAGCCTTCAAAGGCAGACACAAAGAAGCATTAGAGGCAAATCGTCAGAGACAGATGCACGTACAATATAGAGCGCGCAACCACCAAAATGTGACTGTTGTGTTGACTACTTTTACTTTGCTTCCTCTAATGTCTTTGTTTCCTCTGACATCTTCACTTCCTCTGATATCTTCCTCTGATATCTTTCCTCTTATATCTTCCTCTAATATTGTTTCCTTTGTTTCTTGGGTTTGGAAGATTGAATAGCTAAGGGAAAAGGGTATAATAAGATAAGATGAGAAAAAAATACAACTCTTTAATCTGAAACTCATAAGTATGGTGACGTTTTTCTTATAGAAAAGCCAAAATGGACGTTGATATTGAAGACCATAATTATGGGTTTGTTACATGAAATAAGCCCAATATTATCATTAGATTTATCTTCTTTTCTTTTCGCCAGATGCACAACGTCATAAGAGATGTAACAATCACCATTTAATGTGATATTTGAAGGTGGCAAACACGAGAAAATAAGGTTGAATTGTGTTTGTCTAATTTAATTTTCTTTCTGATTCTAATTTGGTGTCTTAAGGATTTCAGTGATCATAGGCAGCAACAAAACTAATAATGAAGAAGTAAAAATAACACGCCAGAGTTTATCTTGATTCACCACCAACTTGGTAGCTACGTCTAGTCCCCTCACACAGAAAGATTTAGCCACCAATTCAAACTTTAAATTACAACAGCATCCGAACCTACAAGTCAGTCTTCTCAAAACAACCTGAACCTACAAATATTTTGAGGCAACCCACACATTGACCCTACAAGTCAAGTTTTCTCTACCCAACTTGAAACCTACATATTTATAGAGGCAACTAAAGCCATTATCGGGCTGGGTTATAAATATTGGAATTGATATGGTTTTGCTTCTACTAAGCAGATTTGACACAATGGCTCTCTCACACTAAAACACTTTGAATACTTTTCTTTGAACGAGTGCTTTGCTAAAAATAAAAACTTAACCTTTGAATTCTGAGTACTTAGAACTTTTTTACTTTCAAAGGTTTTATCACTTTGTGCTTTTTGTAGATTTTTGAGTTGTTAAGTTTGTGTCTTCTTCTTCTTCTTCGGTATTGAACCTCTATTTAAAGCCAAAATTAGGGTTCTCAATTCAGTATTGAGTAGTTTTAGAATCGTATCAAAATTGTAGTTTGGTCAACAAAGATCTTTTTCAAGTACAATTTTGAAAGATACATTTTGATAATATTATTTGTTAGGCAATTTCATGTTTCCAAATCTGATATGAGCAAATCTTCTATAATGATATGATGCGCATTTTTTCTAGATTACATTTGATAATTATTCATATCAAGTCTTCCTTTATACGCTTGATAGATTCGGGGCGGTAACAAAAATTGGGCTTGTTCTTGGACTTTCAAAACATGGATACGGCTAAGTCATTATTTAGTGTGTTGACTTTTCTTCAAAGCCGTTGATTTTCCATCAGAGGCATTGACTTTTTTTTTAGAGCATGACTTTATTATTGGAGTCAGATGTTGTGTTGCTTGCTTTTTGATAGACAGAGGCAACAGCGTGACTTATAATAAGTGGCTTGGGGAAATCACCATGTTGCATTCAGAGACTGCTTATCAGAGGCAAGCATATTTGAATGTGTTGCAATATGTTGAGCGAGCGAAACATGAGCTTGAGATACAATCTTGAACATAAGCTTCATGTTTGATAGACATGCTTAATTAATCTCTTCAAAGGCATGTTGAATTGTGCGCATTAGAGGCACAACAAGTCTTCAATGGCACATTGATCTACACATATTAGAGGCACTGCGCGCTTCAAAGACACGCTGATTCATCATAGGCACGTTGAGTCTTTAGAGCCATTCTTCAGACTTCATAGGCATGCATGTGTAGTCTTCAAAGGCATGTTGGACTAAACATTCAAAGGCAGCTCTTTAGAGACAAATACTTGCACTTCACTTCCTCTGATTTTATCCTCTGGTCACTTCCTCTAACCATTTCCTCTGGTTGCTTCTTCTAGTAGCTTCCTTCTAAATATCTTGTTTTAAATATTGCACACTTAATGAAGTCATTAGTCCTATAAATTATTCTCATAAATTGCTTTTGTTAACATCAAAGTCACAAGAGAAATTGTTCCTAGCACCAAATTTGATCCAACAATATTATCTAATGATAATGTGGTGAATGTTTTGAAATTGAAATTGGAGATAGTTTGATGATTTGTGTTGACTTTTAAAAGAAAAAAGAGAGTAAGAATATAGTAGATATTTTGAGCATGGAGTATAAGAGAAATAAGAAACAATATTGAGAATGAATCCCTCACGTTATAAAAAATGTGATTGAAAAAGTAATATTTTGATTTAACTATTTAATGAATATTTTGAATGAAAGAAAAAATGTGTAAAAGTAAAAATAGAAATATGAATAATTGATATTAAAATATTACTTTCTCGTTTTTTTTTTTTCAATATTAGAGAATCCACTTTGATAAAAGTGAATATATAGTAATGACATACTTGAAAAAAGTGAAACAATAATAGTTGTAATGTTAGTCTCATATTTATATATTATCCTAATGAATTCGAATTTCCAAAGGTAATAATTATAGTACAAGGGCAACACAACGGTACAATTCTCGACCACGTCATTTTATATGTAAAAAAAATAGGAATTTTCAAAAAGCGTGGAATCGCGAAGCAAGTTGTGTAGTGTTTAACAAATTAAATAGATTTTGATGTGAAAAGATTAAATTATTTACTAATTTAAATATATGCGTCAATCCGTGAGTCTTAAAGCAACTCATGTTAAAAAGTATTCAACTTACGGAAAGGAATAGTAGCAGCATCTTGGAGTCATAATTTTTTTATTCCCCCTTCATTCTTCTTATAATGAATAATTCTTCTTTGTTGAAGTGTTCGATGTAGTTCCAGATGGTTCATCTCATTTTTAGACAATCGTCGATAGGGTATCGATCGTGTTGGACTGTTTTCGGGACGCAGTATATTTAGCAGCGAATTTCTTGCAAAATCCCACCCAATGATCGATGGAGTTTAAGGGTACCTTAAAATCAGGTCCTTGCGCTTTTTTTCAACGTGAGAGAGAAGAAGAGACATTTAATGTGTCCTTCCGCTCCTCAGTAATCGAGGATGGCTTTGACATTTTCAATGTGTTTGTCGGGGTCAGTAGTCTCGTCGTATAAGTATATGTAAGGGGGTTTCTCCAACGTTCTTGGTATTATGGAGTTCTTGATCCATTATGTGAAGGGTCCTAGAGACTTGCAAGATTCGTGTGGTTCCGAATGAGTCATGTAAGCCAGGGACAAGACAAAATGTGACCTTGATCGTGAGTGATGATGATGCTAGCGCATATCCCTAGGTGGGGAGTCCTCATAGGACCTTATGCGGTATCCTCGATCTAGTGACTCTTGTGGAGAACGTCTCATGCGTTTTGGAGTCGGTGACCTTTAGCCTCTTCTTTGAGGCGAAACATTGTGACGCATTGTCTCGTAAAACCTTCTTGAATTCTAGTGTCTCATGGGATGTTATCATCATGGGGATGATTGGTTTAGTTCTCCATAGTGTTGAGACGAAGGTACTATTCCAAAATCAATCCAGGTTGTTCTTGAATAAAGGCAAAGAGCTCGTCGAGGGTTTCTCTATATTCTGGACCATCACGAAGTCGACGTCCTCGTTAGGGTCGTCTTTGTTGATGAGAAACTCATGGAATGAGATGTTATGGCCCCACTCTCTAGTTATTGAACGGTGGAGTCGCCATTCTTTTTGGGGATGTTATGTTTGTTGCTAGCCATCAAAGAGTTATGAATTAGGTTTTTAGCAAAGTAAGGAAACTTGATCTCCATAAACAGCGTCAATGATCCGACCTAGACCTAGACCTAAGTGGTTGTAATGCAAACACTTTAACGCTCAAGTAAATATTGATTCGGAGAGTAACATGTGTAGGACGAGAAAAAGTGTGTACCTTCTCTGATTCCAGAGGTAATATGTATATAAATGGGAGTCCCAACATGGAGGGGGACAATCGCAATGAAGGGAAATTATTACGAGCGGATTCGGGGGGTGCTATATTAAAGTCGTAACGGCTAGTTTCAACTGTTAGGGTAAGAAATTCCAATTGTTTGGGATATATTGGTATTTTGGGTCTGGTCGGCGCGAGGAGACGGATTCGGCTTCGACCAATCCGAAACAAGAGTAGATGGATTAGTTCTTGCTATTGTTGATACCCACTTTGATTTGTTAAGGTAGAAGTTCATGTCCATTTTTAAGGTTGCTCAATTCAAATTCCACATGCATCTCTTTCGCTTTGTTTTCGAATAAGTGTTTTGGATTTGTTTGTGTCATGACACATGTACTTTTGATACTGTTCTTTAGCCATGTATCAGTTGATATGTTGACGTGGTCGTAGATTTGGAGTGCATGACAGTAGAATATGCAAAATATTGATATTAATTATGAAAAAGAAGAAAATAGAAATAGAATTGTATTGATAGAAGGAAGAAAAATGGTTGATTATAACACGATCGATCCTTTGAATTTATGTGCCCTAGATGAATCAAGAAAATGATGTCTCTATAAAGAAATAGTTTAACTGTTATGCATTATCATTGTGTAAAATATTTTACACTATCAACAAATCACAATCATTCATCGTTGTGACTTTTGAAATAGTTATGATAAAAGTCAAATGTTTCTAATGATTCGACACTGTAAAAAATATTTATATTATTAGTGTATATAAATTAAATCCTAAAAATAATTCAAAACTTTTAGAAGTCTTTAAATATAATCTATTTTTCCATTTTTTTTTCCAACAAAATCATTAATAATTTGTTCATAATCAAAGTGTTCTTAAAAATTATTTTTATTTGAAATTAAAACAAACATATTTAATTTATCTTGTGAGATAGTATACTATAAATAAGATTTTAATAATTTTCATTTAGAAAAAAAAAATTGACAAATACAATATGCATACATTAGGAAATCAATTGAAAGTGCATAAAGAACTTTATATCATATTTTGATTCAACCATTAAAACTTCTTTAATAATTTTTAATTCATCAAATATAATTTTACCATGAAAAAAAGGGTATTCAGTGACTAAAACTTGTGACCTTGAACATGCAAAACAACCTATGATGTTGCGCTATTTCATTTATGATGATATTTTACAATACATACATACATATATATATATATATATATATCTACTCAACAAAGTTACATATCGGCAAAACATGTTTATAACAAGTTATGGATCATCTCAATCCGAACATTTTTTAATCTTTCAACTATCTTCATTTCTCTTTATTTTATTTTTTTTTTAACTTTTTTTATTTAGTTTGAAAATTTATATCATATAAATCATGTATGTAAAATTTTATCCAATTCTAAAATCATTTAATATATTAATGAGATGCATCAAAATTAACATCGACTTATATACTTTTATTGAACACCATTAGTTTTCATTAGTTTCAATTGTCAATAACTTATCAAATGATTTTAAATTTATGCAAAACTTTATATACATAATCTAAATAATGTAAACTTTCAATCTAAAAAAAATTTAAAAGTAAAGTTAAAAAGAAAAATAGAGGCGTGAGACATATTTGAATTGAAAAAATCTAAACTACAAATTAAGATGCTTAAAATACCTTTTATTTTCATCAAAACAAGATAAAAAATTGTACAAACAAAGCTAAGCTCATAAGAAAAATTTAAAACAATATTGAAACAGCTACCGCAATACTTTGCATATACTTTCATGTAATAATACATAAGAAAATTTATACAAAGAGCACTTCAAATTATTGAGATTTGAGTCAACTATGTAGCAAAGGACAGTGAACTGAACCAAAACAACTCTCAATTGTGTACTATGCACAAAAACATCTTATTGTTAAAATAAATAAATAAATAAATAAATGAAAATTATGATAACAAGATAGTAGAAAACCACAACAAGTCATCTTAAAAAAGTGAGAAGAAAAAAATTGTGAAGTTGAATCTTAGAGCTAGGGTTGGACAAATATGATAGACCCGCCCAGTACCGTTCGGCCCGCAACGGGGGAGAAGAATTGGGCAGGTTGGACCGGGTCCAACTGGTCAGACGGATAGTATTAGAGGGTTCATAAGGGTAGGCGCAGGCCGGTTCAAATCATGGATTTTGGACCATCAGTGACATATCCGCTCGTATACAATTTATAATATTTATTTTTATTATTATTATTAATTATAATTTTAAGTGTTTGACTGGATTCTTACCAAGCCCAATTTGATACAACCCAAAAAAATAACCTAACCCTAATTTCAACACTCAAACTCACACACAATTCCACAACCACAATCCTAATTTCATTCTCTCATCAGTCATCCTTCGAACCCTAATTCTCTTTTCACACACACAAAACTCAACACTCAAGTCACACCAATGAACCCTAATTATGTCAAGTCTCAACAGCGGCCAAAAGCGACCAATGTCCACTCCAGGTTATCACTTACTATCTCTTATTTCTCCACTCTCTAATTTTCTGTTCTAAACTTTTCAATCTAATGTTTAAAAACTGCGTTTTTTCGTCTCTATCATTTTAAATATGTTAATCGTGTTCTAATTTATCTTGCCCTCGTTCTTATTTTGGTATTAGTGTTTGTATATCTTTTTTTATCATGATTAGGTTTTTGATTTAGCTATTGTTTATGCTTCTGATTTTTCTAGAGTTTGATTTTTTTTGCATGTTGTTTCCTGAATTAGGATTTTGATTTAACTTTTTTTGTTTGCATGATTAGGGTTGTGTTTTCAACTTCTTAGTTTTTTTCATCTTTGTTATAAATCTTTGATTCAATTTGATGGTTTAAGATTGTTGTTAAGAAAATTATATTTATTTACTTTTCTGTAACATTCCTCTTTTTCGAGACATTAACTAATGAAATTCTAAACGTAAAGATACAGATTTGTTTTTTTTTTATAAGATTATCTTAAATACTTATTTACTTTAGAACCAATTAATAACATTTTCAATTGTATTTTCAAAAATAATGAATCAAAGTGTTAGCAATTACAAAAAGTATTTAATATGTAAAAAAAAAAAAGAAACTCCTAAAGCCAAAACATTTGGCGTTTTACTATCCAAAAATAAATTGTAGTTGGTCATAACTTTGGATGCTTGTGAAAAACTCTCCCAACAAGTCTAACACCAATTCAAAAGTATGTCAAAGTCTTCAACTACATGCTATTGTGCATCCTCGTATTTCTCCTACTAGGTTGGCCTGCGACATTATTAACTCAAGTAACACTATATGTGACGTCCTATCAAATGTAAGGGTCATCTCCAAATAAGAAACATATAACAAATAAACATGCATATATAGTTGTTATAGAAAAATATAAATAAATCATATACTTTATTTAACAGGTAAAATCACAAAGCACCAAAGATATAAATCAACCAAAATACACAAATCATATTTGTTAGACTATATGTCAATGCATGATTCAACAATATCACCACCTTGTAGAGCAAAGAGTCTCGCCATTGGACAATGTCCCACCGTTGGACAAATGTTCTTCAGAGTTTCATGTTCAGTATTCCACCATCGAATATTTTTCGGAATCACGTTGCCTTTTCAAGGAACTGTCGTTACGTACTCGCGACTAGGTCCAGGCCACCAATGCATGCATGAATGTTATCACCATAGTTAGTAACAAAATAAATCACTCAACCAGAGCGTCCAAAATCATTCAACTTTGTCCCAAACCAACCTAGTTTAAACACAAAGTCATTACCTTGAATAACCACCTGTTACCAATCAAAATACGCAAATTACTTAATTCATAAACATGTAATTCAAATAACACATATTAAGAAGATAACATACAAACATAACCAATACATAACATCACAGTGCATTTATATCACATATAATTCAAGTAGGAAAGCGAATGGAGTGATGCCGTTACCAAAGTTGTTTATAGAATTATGCGTCACAAACTCTTGTTCAACTCGGTTCACACCTTCAAATAAGTAATAATTAACTTAGTATTTAATTGTCTTTAAACTACTAACTCCTACTCAAATAAAGTTTATGTTTAGGTTAAGATTTAGAAAAATTCTCATAAAACAACCAAATTATTATTATTATTATTATTATTATTATTATTATTATTATTATTATTATTATTATTTTATAAATCAACACAACATCCACACAATTGTCTCATAAAAATCATAACTTTAAGATTCTCAACGAAATAACTATAACAACTTTCAAAGCGTTTATAGAAAAATTATTATAGTTAATATCAATAAGGTTTCTAAAAATTTCTTCAACGCTAAAACTATTACAAACATAAAATTTTAATCAAATAAAAATTGAGTTTGTAGCCAATAACGATTTCTATTGATTAAAATACAATTTAATCTTTATAACGACTTCAACCGGAGGAAAATTAATTTTCGACATAAATAAACATTTTCTCTAATCAAAATAGGTTTCTATATCAATATCATAAGAAAATCAAAAACACTTCTAAGAAAAGAAATTGCATATCACAATTTTACTTTTAAAACTAAAAAAGATTTCTTACACAATAATAATAATAATAATAATAATAATAATAATAATAATATCGAACACCATTTTCAAAATTATCCATCATAATAAAGCCATTTACTAAAAATCAGTTTTAGATCAGTAACAACTTTACCATAAAAATCAATATTTTAATTTGTAAACATAAATTTTGCATCAAAAAGTTATCATTTCAGATCAAAGATTTTATAAAATTGAATCAGAGAGAAAATAAAAATATTAATAGATTATACTAATAAGTCAAGTTCAAAGGTAAAGATGACATATTAAAATTTGAACGGAGTCAGAGCAAATTCCCTCTGATTTTTCTATTATTTTTTTCCTATCACAACCAACTAGAGATTTATATGACTTTTCTCGCTAACTAACGTTTGGGCGGTTGGCTAATCTAAAATATCTTCATCATTTTTGTTTTCTAAAAATAGTTAAATTGTGTCATTACTATAAGTATTGTTATAAATGTTTTTTTTAAATACTTACCAAAATGTTCAGTCAAATTAAATAAATTGTCATACACACATATATTTTTCAAAAATAATAAATGAATAAAAACTATAATAATAACAACCACTTTATAAATTATTAAAAAAATAAATAAAAATATATTTCACACATTACTAATAATAAAAAAAATGTGGGTCTTACATTTTCAATTTCGTGTTTAAAAACAACGTTTTTTCGTTTATGTTGTTTTAAATCTGTTAATGTTGTTCTAATCTATTTCGCATTCGTTCTTATTTTTGTATTAGGGTTTTGGTTTAGCTATTGTTACTGCTTTTGGGTTTTTTAGAGTTTGATTTTTTTTTGCATGTTGTTTTATGTATTAGGATTTTGATTTAGCTTTTTTCTTTTGCATGATTAGAGTTGTGTTTTCATCTCGTGTCTTTTTTCATCTTTGTTATAAATCTTCCTATACAGTTTGATGGTTTAGGATTGTTGTTAAAAAAATTATATTTGTTTACACCTTTTATCTAATGACTTTTTTTTATATGACTAACTTAAAACTATTTTTTGCTTCATTATCTCTCCAACTCTGCCTATTGGTTTGCACAAATTTATCACTACATTTTCCATATTTGAGAGGTAAAATATATTATTAAATTTATTTTTTTTGTTAGTTTTTAGATTTGTTGATATTATTTCATATAACTAATTTATTTTTTGTATTTTTTTTTTTGTTTCATTTTCTATGCTTATTGATTTTCATATCTACAAGGTAATATTCTTTTATTTATGTTATGTTTATGTTATAATATTTATTGGCTTGCTTTTTTTTTTTTAATAATATTTTTGCTGCATAATGATAACTAATAATTTTCAACCACTGTTGTTGATGTTCTTGACTTGTGGCTGGGAAAGATGGACCATCGAGATAGTAGCAAGCAATGGGTGATTGTGGAGCAAGAGCACTATAAGTTTGAACTTCTATTTTTGTTTTCTTCAGTTTGATGCTTATATATCTTTTTTATGCTTCTCTTTAATGTGTGTATATATATATATATATATCTCAAAAGTATGCTATCTTTTTATGTTTATAAATTTATGTTTTTATTTTAAGTTGAGTTTAAAGTGTATGTTTATTTAATTCAAGTTTATACTTTATTTTGAACTTGTGGTTGAAGTTTGTGCTTTTGTTTCAAATGTGTATTTTACTTTTAGCTTGTGTTTTATTTGTATGCTTTATTTTTAACGTCTAAACGTATGTTTTTTTTTTTTTTAAATGTAA
>JBBPBQ010000004.1:48639802-48699307 GCA_037974755.1 Cicer yamashitae
AGTATGTTTTTTTTTTTTTCTAAATGTAACTAGTGCTTTTTTTTGTTGCTAAATGTAACTAGTGCTTCAGTTTTCTTAATGCATGTTTCTAATTATTTGTAATGCTTCAGTTTTTATAATGTATGCTTAATTTTTTTTCTTATACATATTGTTAACTTGTAATGTTATTTTTTTTTTCTTATACATACTTTTAAATTTTTAAATGAATTATTGTTTAAGTTTTTGTTGATGCATGTTTCTCCAATATATGCTTCTGTTTATTATATGTTTTTTCCTTTTCTTAATGGTTCTTTTTTTCAATGTTGTTCTACTATTGTTTAATGAGTACAATGTGCTAGTTACACACTAGACACTGTATTATAGTTACCCTCAATGGGTTGAATAAGTCTAGTGTATGTGAAACACAAGTCCCTTAAATATTTATAACTCCTCTTAGATGTTCAATTAGAGTCACTTAAATAATAGAGTAATACAATTATCAAATGTTAAATTACATCCACTTAAAATTTTAATACATCCCGTTAAAATTTTATTACAACCCTTTAAAAGTCAATAAACTTAAAATAAATAATTCAATGTGGTTGGTATTTTATTATTAAGGCTCCTTCATGATTTCAGTGATGAACCAACCTAGTCAAAAATTTCCGACTCTAAATATCAACACTAATGAAGTTGGTGCAACAACAACAACTGAAGCTGTTGGACCTGAATTGGCTAACAATCAACCTAAAAAGAAGAGAAGTGGTAATGCAAGTGGTCCTAGGCAGTCCGCTAAATGTTGGGAACAAAATTCATTCTAGTGAAGTTGAGTTACATTCTGCTGCATGTAAATACTGTCACAAAATATACTTGTGTGACTCTTGAACTCACGGCACGTCCAACCTCAACTAACTTGTAAATGTTCCAAGAAAAACCTGTTGTTGTATCTGATGACCCCACCCAAACTATTCTTACTTTTCCTATTGTAGAAGGATCTGGTTTGGTTTCAAAAAGTAGTAATTTTGACCATCAAGCTTGTCGTAGGGCATTGTCTATTTTTGTAGTTTAGGATGAACAACCATTCAAAGTCGTGGAAGGTAAAGAATTTAAATATATGTTGAGGACATTGCTATCACAATTTACAATACCATCTAGGTGAACTATAGCTAGGGATAGTTTTAAGTTGTTTTTAGAGGAAAAAGTAAGGTTGAAAGCTTTTTTTTAAGTCTGATTGCAATAGGATAGCTCTTACAACAGATTGTTGGACTTCAATCCAAAACTTTAACTACTTGACCCTTATGACACACTTTGTTGATAATGATTAGAATTATCAAAAAAAGGATAATTAGTTTCACAGTAATCCCAAATCATAGGGATGATACAGTTGGAAAGAAGATTGAAGAGGTTTTAAAGGAATGGGGGATTCGGAATGTGTTAACTATAACCATTGATAATGCATCATCCAATGATGTAGCTGTTGCTTTTTTGAAAAAAAAAAAAAAAAGATAAATAATATGGATGGTTTGATGGGGGATGAGGAACACTTCCACATGAGGTGTGCAACACATATTTTGAATTTAGTTGTAACTGATGGCTAAAAAGAAAAAAATTGGCAATCTCTGCCATTAGAAATACTGTTAGATTTGTAAAAACTTCACCTCATGGGGCTGCTAAGTTTAAGGAATGTGTTCAATTAGTTAGAATATCTTGTAAAAAATTGTTATCTCTTGATGTTTCAACTTGTTGGAACTCAACCGACTTGATGCTTCAGGTTGCGAAAAAGTTTCAAGTAGCTTTTGGGAAGCTTGAGGTTGAGGAGTCAAGTTATAAGGATTTTTTTGGAGAAGCTGGTCCCCCAACTAGTTTTGATAGGGATACAGCTAGGACATTTGCAACTTTCTTGAAGTTATTTTATGAGGCAACTAGAGTGTTTTCCTCGTCACAACATGAGAGTATACATGTAGCTTTTCACCAATGGTCTGTAATCTATTGTGATCTGCAAAATGTCTCTTTAAATTTGAACATCATTTTTGCAAGTGTGGTTAGGGATATGTTAGCAAAGTATGATAAGTATCGGGGTAGTATTACAAACATTAATAAATTGATGTATTTTGGGGTAATTTTTTATCCACGATATAAGTTGAATTATGTTGAGTGGTGCTTTCAAGATATGTATGCAACTAAATCAGAGGTGGCTACTGAATTGATCACATTAATTAAAGAAGATTTAACTAAAATGTACAATTGGTATAAAAAAGTCAATGACAAAAAAAATAATTCACCACAACCCACTCCCATGGTTGTTGACAATGTTTCCCATGATGAAACCTCTGTTGTTGCTGCCCATAATTCACATATTGTCAGAGCACAAGCTTTTGAAGACCATTTGAAAGAGAAAGACTCCATTGACCAACAAAATGAGCTTGAGGGATATTATGCTAGTAAGTGTGTGAAGATGAGTGAAAAGTTTGATATTCTTGCATGGTGGAAACATAATGCAACTCAGTACCCAATCTTATCTCTTATAGCCAAAGATATTTTGACGACACCAGTGTCTACAGTTGCTTATGAAAGTGCTTTTAGTACTGGTGGGAGAGTCATTGAGACCTTTAGAAGCTCTCTAAAGCCATAAATGAATGAAGCATTAATCTGCACTCAAAATTGGTTAAAACTTTGACTCACTTATTTCAAAGACTAAATCTTAGTGAAGATGTTGATCTTTCTGAAGAAATTATTAAAGGTAAAATTATTTATGAATCTTTTAACTGTTTGAACTTTCTAATACATTTATATGTTCATAATATAGTCTAATGTTTATTATTTTGTTAATTATTTCAGAGTTTCAGGGAATGTCAGTGGGAAATGCAACTACTACAGGTGGCTCATCATCACAACCACCTAGTTGTGGTTGAATAAAATTATTGTATGTCGTATTCCTTTTTATTTGAAATGATTTTGTCAATCTTATGTTAGTACTAACTAATTCTGCCAAACTTTTCAGATCTGGACTTTTTTGAATTTTTTGAAGTCACACAAACTTAACTCAAATATTGACTTGGCTCTATGACGATATCAACAAAAGTTTTTTAGGAATGGTATAAACTGTTGTTCTGCATGGTAAGTTATTATTGTATATCTTTATTATTGTTTTATCTGTCTGTTTGATTTTATCAATTTAAGTTAGATTAGTTTAATTGTGTATGGACCAAACTACATGTAATCAAAACTGTTAAATGCCAACAATTGTTAGTAATCAAAATTGTTAGTAACCACAACTACAACTGTTACTCTATTAGTATTCTAAACTGTCTGTTATAGATATTTGTTAGCATATATTAGCATTTCTGTTATAAACAAGAACACAAGTTTAATTTGTTATTCTTATATAATTACCCTTCTATTTCCCAGCTTGTTATCATGTGTATGTTACCTTTTATCTTAAGTCAATTGTAAAGTATTAGAATTTTATTTTTAATAAAATTAAAATACTAATCATGAATATTGGTTATCTAGGTTGTTGGAATTCTTACAGATTATTTGGTGTTAAATCTTTATTTAACATTAGCTAAGTTAATAGTAGCAATTTATATTTTTTTGAACAACATATCTGGGTATTGACTTCTTAGTTTGACTTTATTGTTGATTCAAAATGGTTGATCTAATCATGTTGATTGCATTATTTTTTATTCAAACTAGGCTGCTATACATGAAATTAAGCTAAAGTGAATTTGGTATTATCAAGTCTGGAATTTTATAATGTTGATTGCAAACAAGGTATGAAATTATTTTTCCTATGGCACACATCAACAACATATTTTTACAATGATTATTGAATACTAATTTTTGCTCTAATTTTTTAGGTTGGCAATGGAAACAAATTGAAACATATTGATATTTGTATTGTCATAAAATCAATTGAAACAATCAATATTTTTCAAGAAGTGTGTATTAATATTAGTCTTTATCTATAATTTAAATTTGAAAGTGTGTACTAATATTAGACTTTATCTATAACTTAAATTTGGCTGAGTTATTGAAAAACTAAGTTGTTGGACTTGAAAAACAAAGACCGAGTAAAACTTGTAGTTGTATTGTATGTTACGTGATTAAAGTTTATTTTTCCTAATTGTGAATGTAATTTATAAACATGTTTGCATCTTAATTATAAATTAGTTAAGTATATATCAATGTTGCTTCAAGAGGTTATTTTTATTTATAACATCTAAAATTTAGAACCGTAGAATGGTCATCATAAAAGGAAATTGAGAGAAAATTGTTCAACTTTAAACAAAAAAATTAGAATAGTTAAATAAATACAAATTTTGGAGGAAAAAAAAACAGATAAAATGACTTTTTAATTAAAAAAAATGAAAAAAAAAATAAATGGGCCAAAAATTAATATATCCAAAAAAATAAATCCGTAGAAAACCACCCGCTAACCCATAGCCTGTTTATCTATTATCCGCCTAACCCAAGTTCTTTATTGTGTGGAAATGGGCATGTTGTTTCCAACTGCTGTTTGGGCCGATTAAAGTTTTTGGGCCCGAACCCGCCCTACCCGGCCCATTATTCACCCCTACTTAGAGCTAACCAAACGACAACATCACGAGCACTTCCGAGAAAGGTGAAAAATTATGTGAATCGAGAGCATCCTGTCTACAAAGTTCCAAAAAGTTATCCTTTTGTCATAAGCATGCCTACAATACAACCAAACCACATATTATTCATTAATGAATTCCAAGAAGATAATAACAATTCAAAGACAACCAAGCATTTAAATCTCACCTCACTTTCATTCCAGCAAAGCCATGACATCACTCCAATACTCAAAAAGTCTTCATTCTTTGGGAATCAAATCAATAATTTATAATCACAAGAAATTTTCGTTGCTATATAAAATAAAACAGGTATACTATGTCAAATAACATTTCAAAACAGAGTGACTCACATGAAGAAATCAGAAGTGGTGTTTATACCTTTTCCAGGTCCGTCTCATCTAGTTTCCACCCTCGAATTCGCCAAGCTTTTAATCAACCGTGATAACCGTCTACGAATAACTGTCTTAGTATTCAAATTCCCACACACACCAGATACTGATATCCACACTAAATCCCTTCCAATCTCTGATTCTCTCCACCTCATCAACCTTCCAGAATGTTCTATTCCACCAACCTCCGATCCAGTTTCCTCCATGACCGCTCTCCTCGAATCTCAAAAATCAAACGTCAAACAAGCTGTCACTGACATCATCACCAGAGAAGGAAACCTCGCTGCCTTCGTTGTTGACATGTTCTGCACAACGATGATCGACATTGCCGAAGAACTTTCTATTCCTTCCTTCGTTTTCTTCACTTCTGGTATTGCTTTTCTTGGTTTGACACTTCATCTTCACACTCTTCGCGAACGAGACAACTTCGATTCGACTCAGTTGCAGCAAATGAACGAGTTGACCGTCCCGACTTTTGCCAACTCGGTTCCTATTAAATCGTTTCCCAGTTCTGAGCTACGAAAGGAATGGGAATCATTTGTCACAAGCTTTTCGAAAGGCCTCCACAAAGCCGATGGTATTATAGTAAATTCGTTTGAAGAGCTAGAATCCTATGCAGTTCACGCATTTTTAAATGATCGTGATCTAGCTTCTCTACCCATATATCCAGTGGGACCCATATTAAACCCTGAGTCCAAAACAAATAGCACCGTTGATTTTGATGATGTCATCAAGTGGCTTGACGATCAACCTCCTTCTTCGGTAGTTTTCCTCTGCTTCGGGAGTAGGGGTTCTTTGGATGAGGATCAGGTTATGGAAATCGCACATGCTATTGAGAATAGTGGCGCCCACTTTTTGTGGTCTTTGCGTAAACCTCCACCAAAGGGTGTCAGGTTTGCGCCCACTGATTACCCTCTTTCTGATTTAAGGTCAATTTTACCTGAAGGTTTTTTAGATCGGACGACTAAGATTGGAAGGGTAATTGGATGGGCCCCACAAGCCCAAATATTAGCCCATACAGCCATAGGAGGCTTCGTTTCTCATTGTGGATGGAATTCCACACTAGAGAGTATATATTTTGGTGTGCCAATTGCCACGTGGCCGTTGTTTGCTGAACAACAGACAAATGCTTTTGAATTGGTGTGTGAGTTGAAGATGGGTGTGGAGATTGCATTGGATTATAGGGTGGAGTTTGACGGTGGAGCTAACTATCTTGTAACTGCCGATAAAATTGAGAGAGGAATAAAGAGTGTGTTGGAAGATGGAGAGATAAGAAAGAAAGTGAAAGAGATGAGTGAAAAAAGTAGGAAGACTTTGTTAGAAGGCGGATCTTCCTACACTTATTTAGGTCGCTTGATTGATTTGATTATAGTATGAATCAAATATGATAGTAAATTAGGCATCCTAGTACCCTCATTAAATTATTTTGGAGAGTATTAGTTTAATTTTCAACACAAATCAATCCAATAATACATAGTTATTGTAGCTATCTATATGCATGAGGCAGGTTTGCAGTTCTGAGTTTAAGCATCAACAATGATTGACCTTCTGAGTTTGACATTAAGAATATCATTGTCAACAATGATTGACCTTCTAAGAACAGATGAAATGTTGAATATATAAGACTGATGACTCATATACTTAATATCTTAAGATTTTGGGTGAAAAAGTTAATATGATATAGAAGGATCAAGTACACTGTACACAAATATAATAGGTCATAGTACAATAAAAGTAAAAGTTGAAGTAGTAAAATAAGCTACAATGTTGTGCTCACCCTAAATGCATCTATATGTGCTACTTCCATCTTCAATTTAAAAAATCACTTCCACTTAGTGCAATCAATATCCTACAATTTGGTGGAGAAGTTTGGTGCTATACTATTTGTGTCACTTTCCATTCTAGATGAATGTGTGCTATTTCATACACAGGAAATCTAAAATAATTGAAAAGTTAAAAAGAAAAGTCAACAAAAGAATTTCTATACTTTTTGTATTACATTTTCCAAATGATCCTATCAACTTCAATCTAGCCATTTAGACTTTATGTTTACGCTTTCATACTCAGAGTGAATCTAAAATTATTGAAAAGTTAAAAAGAAAAGTCAACAAAAGAATTTCTAAACTTTATTGAAAAAATATACATTACTATGATTATTGTTGAAAACACTTTCTTCTCATGTGTTACCTCAATTTTGTTACTATGGAGAGTTAATTAGAAATAAAGTGAAAGTTGGTTCAGTGTCTTAGGACAAAAGCTTTTATCATTTACTTTAAAGCAATGTTGCAAAACAAAACATCTCAAAGAGTTCAACTAAATTAAATGAATGTTCTTTGAAGTTGCCAAATGCAGAAAAATTTGGTATACATCATAAAAACAAAGGAGCATGCACGAACAAGTCAACACACAGTTTTACATTAATCTTAAATCATTTGACAATGGGGTTCACATTCCCTTATCTCTTTTTCATATGATTGGAAAGTATTGAAAATATATTTATGATCTTTGTATTTATTGTGTATCATATCATATAAATAGCGATAGTATCTCACATATTTATTTTTGCATTTATTGTCTTGAGTCTATATAAAACCGATTTTGTTGTCTAGTTCACACGGCTTCACCATATCTCTCTCATGTTCTCTCATTCAACATGGTGGTATCAGAGATCGGGTCACCTACCATTTATATACACACACCAAGTCCGATAGTGTTGGGCGTGAAGGGGTGTATTGGGAAAAACCCATAAGAGATGGAGTTCTATAATAGAGTTTATAAAGAGTGGTACCCCTCACCTTACAAGTCGGTTATGTTAGTCGCAAATTAGTTAGATTAGTTGTAAATATGAGGGTGGACTAGGATTTTGAAGTCTCAAAAATTGGTAAACAATTGCTACACGATGAAGCTTGGATGAGAAATTAAGACTAGGTCAGAGACTAAGATATAATTGTAGCAATCTCACTAACCTTCTTTTCTACTCTCCAGCAACTTCTTAGATCATTAATAAAATTTCTCTTTTTAGATCTATCAGTCTCCATAGTTGTTACATCATGTAGCTTCATAAATGGTGTTGAGCATATTATAATCTGCATTGGATTCAAAGTTTATAATATATTCAATTATTATAAATAAGATAGAGACACGAGAATAAGAAATGCAGATGAATTGTATAAAACAAATACAATTTCATGCAATATAAATAAGTAAAGAGTATCACATGGTAACTAGTTTCACCTGTGTTTTTTCATTGAAAAAAAATTACCAAAATTAAACGTGAACGTGAAAAAACTGAATACATCATTTTCTCTCAGTAATTCACCAATACAAGTATTCAACAATTATTTCGCTTTCTTTTGTCAGCATCAAGACAAAACATCTTTTTACAATATTAAAATGCATTACCAATGCCACCAATCCATGGAAAATGCGTGTGGAACGGAAAGTTTGTTGGATATACATGCAATTTTAGAAATTTCCAAAACAATAAAATAAAAAATATAGTTATTATGTATTGGAATGAAACTAGTAATAATAATGAAAGAAATGGAAGTGGGGGTGATAATAGCAATGAAAGGGCATCCAGGGAGTGGGAAAAGCACGTTAGCAAAATCAATAGCTTCTAAACTCAAAATCCCTTTAATCGACAAAGACGATATTAATTACATATATTTTTTTAGTTTGTAATTGTAATGTTTACTAGGCTTCATTTTCTTGAAAATAATAAGTTTGCTCTTTGTCTATGTTGGAATATTACATAAGAGAAATGTATGTGTGAGGAATTTGTATATATCTCATGTTGGGTTTGAATTTCACCCTAAAAAAATGGATGAAAAGATTAGGGTGAGGCTAATATAATTTAAAATGAGTGAAAATATAAATTGGTCTATAAAATTGTAATAGTCGATCAAATTTAGTTTTGAATTTTATAATTGACAAATAAATCTTTAAAATTGTAAAATATAAATTAAAGTAATAGTTGCATAAATTTTTGTGACAGTAATTAAATATGTAATTTATTCACGTTGATACCACATTAATTTCATATTTCAAGAACAATTTTACCAATAAAATTTTGTTATCTCAAAGATAAATTTGTGAGTAATTGTGCAGACAAATTAGTCTGTGAAAGATTTAAATTTCATCGGAAAATTAGTCCACTTTTTGATGACATTGATATGAAATTATCGTGAAGGGTCAAATTTCAATTAACATGTCACATCATAGTCTCTACAAATACAAGTTTAAATATTATTTTGATTATTTTACAATTTCAGAGATTTTTTTTTGCTAATTTGCATAATTCAGAGATAAATTTGACTGACGTTTACAATTTAACTCCCGTTTGTTTACTATTATAAAAATGATTTTTTTCAAAATAAAATGATTTTTAACCTATTTGTATACAATTTTGTAAAAATGATTTTTTAAACTACAATGACCATTTCATAGACACATTATAAAATTTAATCACTGTAATTGAGTACTCCTAAAAAACCAATAAATAAACACACACAACCAAAAAAATAACGATGTAGAAAAATCGAAAAAGAGAACAAAACTTACTTGATGAAAACCTAGATGAGGGTCGCATTGCATCATTTTCTCTAGTTAATGAGTGAAGTTTCGTGTTTTTCAATTGTGTTTCCTTTTTCTCTCTCATCTATCGCAAGAGGCAAATACGATAAGCTATTATTTTTAGCTTTTCATTTTTAGCCAAAAAATGATTTTTTTTAACAAAATCAATTTAAAAAAATCTAAAACAAACACGATTTTTTCATGAAAAAAATCTGAAACAAACGCACCAAATATCAAAGTCTTTTATGATTATTTTTTGTCCTACTCTCTTAATTAAAATTGCACAATCTAAAGATAGATGATTTATGCACAATCTAAATTATCAAGCCCAAAATACTCTTGTACGAGCGGCCATTTTAGAAATATATAGAAATATGAAATACTTAAATATAATTTGTCTTTTATATTTATCTAATATTTGTTTTGGTATTTTATCTTTATTTTAATTCATTTTAATCATTTATCTTTTATAGGTGGTGTATTTTAGTCTTTGTCACAAACTCACAATCACAATAAAAGTTATAACATCCGGTCATTGGAATCCCTTCTAACAATTGTCAATATGTATCTAGTATAATATTTTCTAAAAAACCATCCATTTGACTCAATTAAAGGCTTGCACTTGAAAAAATTCTTGCATGTTTTGAAACATATGTAAACTTTTTGAAACGAATGACATTTATCAGAGTTTACATTATTTTTACTAATTCATATTAAGATTGCACACTTAACTTTAACTTCACAACTGATCCAAAATTTGATTTTAATAGTTCATGACAATAATTATACAATTATTTGAAATAGTTATAATGAAAAAGACTGAAATGTATTACTTATAAAAGGTAAAAGATCAAAATAAAAAATAAAAAATAAAAATAATAAACAAATATTTAATCAAAGATCAAAATTATATTTAAGCCAATAAAACACTACTCTTATGTAACCTATCCAATTAAGCTTATAGGATAGTTCATGCACAATGTTGACCTCTTGGAAATTCGCAAACTATATCAGAATCATAACAATATGATTATCAAATCATAGTTCCAGGCAGTTATATCTTTCAACTCAACAAAGTTAGCATCATGAGAAAGAAAAGTAGAACTAACACCATTACATTGTCATAAACTAGTTCTTGTAAAATATATTGCAGCACTTGCATATACATATGATCAGAAACTAGTGATTGTGTTAGGTTACTATATTACATTATCATAATTTTCTCCAAGTCCCACCTACAAGTGTATATAAATTCTTATGTTAATAAAACAAATTCACGTCCCACCAAAATATAGATAATGTTTCTCTAGCCCTAGTTTCAGGCAGTGTTTCCCCAACTCTAGCTTCAAGCATTGTTTCCAATTCAATTTCTACTGTTGTGGCTGATTTTGAATTTGTTTTTTTAATATAAATGAATGCCAACAACAACTCAAGTATAATAACTCCACAACAAATATTAATAATAATAATAATAATAATAATAATAATAATAATAATAATAATAATAATAATAATAATAATAATAATAATAATTAATATGCTATAGTTATTGTGCTTCAGATTAGTCAATGACTTCACAAATGTGGTGGAGTAAACCAGTCAATAATGAATATCATTGTTCAATAGCTTGAAGAAAATACCAAAATAATCCTATTGAAGCATTTAAAAATGGGGTTGTTGGCTTTTCAGATTTTTTGTTTAAAAATATGGTAAATATTTTATTTGAATTTTCACACTCAAATCACACATGTACGATGTCACCTTCCAATACTAGGGATGAACAATGGGTCGGGTAGGGCGGGTTCGGACTCAAAAACCACAACCGGTCCAAACAGTGGGTCATATACAAACCCATTTTCGTCCGTTTTGTCATACGAGTTGGTCGGTTCACGAGTGGCTCAGTTTTCGGGTGGTCTCAAACAACCAACCGGTCCAAACCGCGAATCATATACACAAACCCATTGTCGCCCGTTTTGTCATACGGGTTGGTCGGTTCATGGGTGGCGTGGTTTTCGGGTGGTTTGATATGGGTAAGTCTCAAACAACCAACAAAAAAATCCAAAAAAAAAAATACACATCATCAACTCTCATATCTGTATCAAATAGACTAACAAAAAAATACAGAAGAAGGTGGTCTCAAACAACCAACTGGTCCAAACTGCGGATCATATACACAAACCCATTTTCGTCCGTTTTGTCATACGTGTTGGCCGATTCACGGGTGGCGCGGTTTTCAAGTGGTTGATATGGGTAAGTCTCAAACAACCAACAAAAGATCCAAATAAAGAAAATACACATCATCAACTCTCATATATGTATCAAACAGACCAACATAAAAATACAGAAGAAGAACAAAGGAATGTGAAGAGAAAAAAAGTTTCAAGAAGAAACAAAAAGAAGAAGACGAAAACGATGATGAAGAAGAACAGGTGGTTATCTTTTGGGTTTCGCTGCTGGAAGTTTCTAGCCTAAGCTCTTCAAGTTGTTGTAATTGCAGCTTTCTCTCCAAACTTGCTTTCTCCATCTCAAGGTTACAGCTCTTCACCGCCCAGTAAGCACGGTGCTCTTTTTCCACTGGGAGGTGGCATGCCTTACCAAACACAAGTCGATAAGGGGACATCCCTATTGGTGTTTTGTAGGTATTTCTATGAGCCCAAATAACTTCTTCAAGTCGGTGGCTTCAGTCCTTCCTGTTTGGCTGCACCATCTTTTCTAAAATCTGTTTGATTTCCCTATTTGAGACTTCAGCTTGCCCATTAGTTTGGGGATGATAAGGTGTAGAAACTCTATGCACCACCCCATACTTCCGAAGCAAAGCGTCCATGGTGCAGTTGCAAAAAGGAGTGCCTTGATCACTTATGATGGCTCGGGGTATTCCATACCTGCAAAAAATATTTGATCTGACAAAACCTGCAACAACTTTAGAATCATTAGTCCTAGTGGGTATTGCTTCCACCCACTTCGAAACATAATCGACAACAAGTAAAATGTAGAAAAAAACCAAAAGATACAAGAAAAGGGCCCATAAAGTCAATGCCCCACACATCAAATACTTCACAGAAAAGCATAGGTTGTTGAGGCATCTCACTCCTATGAGTGATTGTTGTTCCTGCTATTTAGCACTGTTCACAACTTCGGTAAGTCTCAAAAGCATCCTTAAACAAAGTGGGCCAAAAGAAACCGGAGTCTAAGACTTTTCTTGTTGTCTGTTGAGGACCAAAATGTCTCCCTGCTTGAGAGGCATGACAAAAATGAAGAATGGATTGAGCCTCATGGTGGGGGACACAACGCCTAATTACCTGGTCACTACAAAATTTCCACAGGTATGGATCATCCCACACATAATATTTGGCATCACTTTTAAGTTTGTGTATTTGTGCTCTAGACGCATCTGCAGGAAGAACTCCAGCAACTAGATAATTAACTAAATCAACAAACCAAGGAGTTAACTCACGCAACTGTAACAATTGCTCGTCTGGGAAGTCATCCTGAATGAAGGTGGGGTCCTCATCCAATTTTATTCTGCTCAAATGATCTGCCACCAGATTCTCAGCTCCACTCTTATCTTTAATCTTCAAATCAAATTCTTGGAGCAACAACACCCACCGGATCAATCTTGGTTTTGCTTCTGGTTTCTTCAGCAAGAACTTCAAAGTTGCATGGTCAGTAAAAACAACTACCTTGGAACCAAGCAAATATGATCTAAACTTATCAAGAGCAAAAACAATAGTTAAAAGTTCCTTTTCAGTGGTAGTATAATTAGTCTGTGCAGAATCTAAAGTCCTAGAAGCATAATAAATAACATGGGCAACCCTATCAACCCTTTGTGCAAGGACTGCCCCCACTGCATAATTAGATGCATCACACATAATTTCAAAAGGGAGGGTCCACTTGGGTGGCTGAATGATGGGAGTAGAGGTCAATGTTGCCTTTAAGCAATTAAACGCCTTTTTGCATTTGTCATCAAAGGTGAAAGTGACATCTTTTTGTAGCAAATTTGACAGTGGAAGAGCTATCTTGCTGAAGTCTTTGATAAAGCGCCTATAAAAACCTGCATGGCCAGGAAAAGAACGAATCTCGTGGATGCAAGATGGGTAAGAAAAATTAGAAATCACATCAATCTTGGCAGGATCCACTTCCATCCCCTTCTTAGATATCACATGTCCCAAAACTATGCCTTATTCAACCATAAAATGACAATTTTCATAATTCAGCACAAGGTTAGTTTCAATGCATCTATGCAAAACTCTATCTAAACTGTTCAAGATGCAACAAATGAGGAACCAATACACAGTACAATCATCCATGAAAACTTCTAAACAATTTTCTATGATATCAGCAAAAATACTAATCATGCAGCGTTGGAAAGTGTCAGGAGCATTGCATAGGCCAAAAGGCATCCTCTTGTAGGCAAATGTGTCGAAAGGGCAAGTGAACGTGGTCTTTTCTTGGTCCTCTGGTTTAATATGGATCTGAAAATAACCTGAAAAACCATCAAGAAAACAATAATATGACTTACCAGCTAACCGTTCAAGCGTTTGATCAATGAATGGTAAAAGAAAATGATCCTTTCTAGTTGCCTGGTTTAGTCTCCTGTAGTCGATGCATACCCTCCAACTATTCTGCACTCATGTGGGGATAAGTTCATTATTCTCATTTTTAACCACTGTGAGTCTAGTTTTCTTAGGGACTACCTGCAACGAACTCACCCATTGACTATCATAGATGGGGTATATGATGCCTGCTTGTAAGAGCTTGGTCACTTCCTTTTTTACAACATCCAGAATTAAGGGGTTAAGTCGCCTTTGGGGTTGCCTGACTGATTTCACCCCATCCTCCAGTAGCATCCTATGCATACACATGGATTGGTTAATACCAGGAATATCTGCCAAGGTCCATCCGATCGCCTTCTTGTGTCTTCTCAAAATCTGCAACAACTTTTCTTCCTGTTCATCTTCAAGTTTGGCTGAAATAATCACAGGTAACTTGCCACTCCCTTCTAAATATGCATATTTCAAATTTTCAGCAAGTGGTTTAAGCTCTATAGCTGGTGGATGCTCAATGGAAGGTACAACACTTTTGGCCGAAGTTAAGTCTGCAAAATCAATAATGATAGTAGAAATATCAATATTAGCACAATGATCAACCTGCAAAGCAGCTTCGATCTCAGCACACACATAGCACAAATGAGTATCTGTATAGAATTCACAAGTATATGTATCATCAAAACCAAACAATGAAGGAAAATCAGTAGAAAACATATTGGGGTAAGTGTCATCAACAAAATCAGCAAGCAATTCAATTTGAAAAATAGAATGCTCTTCCATGGGGTGTTTCATAGCATCAAAGATGTTAAATTTTACAATGCTATCACCAAATTCCATGGATAGAGTTTCAACATGCACATCAATTTTTTTTCAAGAATGGTTTGCCTAAGATGATAGGCGCCCTGTTGGACTTAGTCTCTCCCTCCATGTCCACAATGTAAAAATCTGCAAGAAATATCAATTCATTAACTCGAACAAGTACATCCTCCACAAGTCCATCAGGGCAAGCATTGCTCATGTCCGCCAATTGAATGGTAACACCTATACTCTGTAAAGGTCCAAGAGCAAGAGAGTTAAAAATAGATGTAGGCATAACATTAATTGATGCTCCTAAATCTAACATGTCATTTTCAAATTAACTATTGCCTATGGTACATGGGATGGTAAAAGTTCCTAGATGCATTTTTGGGGCATGGGCTGAATAAGGGCTGAAACATTGCGTCCCATGTTTACTCTTTCATTACCTTTTAACCTTCTCTTGTGTGTGCACAACTCTTTTAGAAATTTGGCATATCTTGGAATCTGTTTAATTGCTTCAAGGAGGGGAATGTTCACTTCCACCTTACTTAATGTATCCAATATCTCTTTGTCCCTAACTTCCTTCATTTTCTTAGTCTTCATTGCCCTTTGAGGGAAAGGAAGTGGTATATTTTGCTCAATATCAGCAGTTTTAGGTACCAAAGTGTCCCCATCAACCTTGTTATTTTTCACAACAACAGTTTCAGGTACCTTTGATATTTCAAGGTAATTGCACTAACATTAGGGGCATTTGGATTTACTATTGACTGTGCAAGTAGTTGGTTTGATCCCTGAGTCTGCATCTGATTAATTGAAGTGGCCAGCTGGCCAATCTTTGTCTCCAAATTCTAAATTGTGGAATCTGTTCTTTGATGAAATTGGAGATTTTGGACAGCCATTTGTTTAACAAGGACCTTTAATGAAGGTGCATTGTTTTGCTGCTGATGTGGAATGTTTTGCTGATGCGGAATGTTTTGTTGCTGCTGAGGTTGCGGTTGTGCAGATGAATTCCCCCATCTTAGGTTGGGATGGTTTCTCCAACCAGGATTGTACCTGTTAGACGACAGATCATAGTTTGCTTGAGGATTGTATATGTTTGCTGCATATGCTTGAGGAGCATCAACAATTGGATCTTCTTGCAATGTAGGACATGAATCTGTAGGATGCTCTAGAGAAGTGCAAATACCACAGACCACTGCTTGCGCTTTACTTACTGCCAATTTTTTTACTAAAGACATAAGCTATCAAGTTTGCTTTCTAGATTCTTGTGGGAAGAAGCTTGAATTTCATTCACTCCCCTTGTCAACACTACTGAATTGCTTCTAGTTGTAAACTACTGAGAATTAATGGACATGTTCTCAATCAAAGCTTTTGCCGCTTCTGGGGTCTTATCGACAAGTGCTCCCCCACTAGTAGCATCCAAAATGCTTCTATCCATAGGTAGCAAGCCTTCATAAAAATACTGGATGAGTAGTTGTTCTGAAATCTAGTGATGAGGACAGCTAGACACTAATTTCTTGAATCTCTCCCAATACTCATGAAATGATTCCCTGTCAATCTGCCTAATACCACATATTTCTTTTCTGATTAAAGCAGCTCTTGAGGCAGGGAATAATTTTTCTAGAAACAACTTCTTCAAATCATTCCAACTTGTAACAGAACCTGGCTGAAGGTAGTATATCCAGTCCTTGGCAGCATCTTAAAGTGAGAATGGGAAGGCTATCAGCTTGATATGGTCTTCTGTGACTCCTTGAGGCTTCATGGTAGAACACACAACATGGAACTCCTTCAAGTGTTTGTGGGGATCCTCACCTGCAAGACCATTAAACTTTGGAAGCAAGTGTATTAAACCAAATTTAAGTTCAAATGGTACAGTAACTTCAGGATATGTGATACACAATGCATTATAACTGACATTAGGTGCAACAAGTTGTCTTAAGGTTCTCTTATTCATATCATCCATATTTTGCAGCAAGTTGTCACTTTCACTATCTGACTCTGACTCGTTAGCACTAGCAACTCTATTAAGTCTATGACGTAAATGAAAGGTCCTATCTATTTTAGGGTCAAGGGAATGCAGATTCACAGAACTAGCCCTAGTCATGCATCATGAGAATATAACAATGCAATGTAAAACCACAATTATGAAAATTCCAACAATGTCCCTATCGCTAAAATTGAAGTGAAAAATGGAAAACCCTATCAAATAAAATCCAAAATACCACCAAAAATTTCTAAAAATCAAATAAAGATAACGCAAATTTTTTTGGAATTTTTTGAGAATATGAAAAATTCAAAAAAGCGTCTAAGCGAAGGAATTTGGGATCTTGAGGGTCAAATCCCATAAGAAGTCCCTTCTAAGGGTGTCCTGTTTCTTTTTTTTTTTTTTTTTGTGATTTTCTAGCGAAGTTTAGGGGCAATCCGAGACAATCGCCTGAAAACCGATTTTCTTACTAGCAAAGTGTCTACGAGCTAGCAACAAGCCTATCCGACTTGTAGAGCAACAAAACAAGAAAAAAAAATTTGTTAGGATGGTTAGTAATACTCTAAAATTGGTTAATATTGTTGTCAGAGAGTCCCCGACAACGGCGCGAATTTGATCCGCTATCGCACACGGGTCAAATACAAGTAATAAAACGTAGGTAGAGGTAATAACTAGAATCGTTTCACAAGGACTTCTGATATAATAATATTAGCCAAATTGAAAGTCGAAATTAGAAAGGGGGTTGTCGAAATTAGAAAGGAGATTTCTTATATTTTGTTGGAACAAATTAGCAAAACGATTAATCCACTAATTTGACAGTTTCAGACCTATCATAGATTCCATCAACTGATTTAATTTCTAAATCGTGACTTTATTCCTATTTGACTATAGAATTGATCAAACAAGCGTAATCAACCCTATGTGAATTCGGTTTCTTTGATTGGATTAAGCATCACAGTCATCGATGTATTACAGTTAACGATCAAGCGTCGCAAAACTATAATTTAATTAATATAGAAACCAAATTCTGTCAAATTAATTTAATCAATCCCATTGAAATTCGAATTAAGCAATTTGAATAATAATATATATAATTGAATAAAGAGAAATAAAATCACAATGCAAAATTAACATTATAACTTGAATCTCAAGGTGTTGATGAAACTCCGAAACAGCAGATCAATCTAAGAAATTTGGCCTTCCATAAAATAAATAAATAAAAACTGTTTTTCTATATCTTTCTCAATCTGAAACAGCATGGTTCAAAATAGAAGGAAACTATGAATATATTGTATTCGCTTTCTTGGGCTTGTAAAACAAACGACCCAATACTTCAAATTATTACAAAAGCTCTGATAACTAAATCTGCAGTTTTGGCCCAGTAAAGTTCGTCATTGGGATTTTATTCAAAAACAAAAGTTGTGGCTATGATTTTTAGCTTTCCAACGCCTGCTCGCGTGCGTCAGTCCGATATCCAAAGCTCAAGTTATGGCCTACAGAATGAGCATGGGTCAATATGCAAATAATAAAATTAAAATTCAATTTCGACCCAAAGTTTAGAAACAAGCTAAAAAGTTAATCTAAGCTATACAAAACTTTTAAAATGCCACAATAAAAAACTAGAAACTTGTGCCCAAATGCTTTGATCAGGCAACAACCATTTAAGGTTCTTTCCCTCCAATCTGATATCGTGCATGTCTTCTCCTTCACCTTTAGTGTCGTCTACAGTCCAAGGCAACACTGAAAGAAGATAAAGACCAGATTGGATAATCCCATATTCGATCCATTGCAGAAGAGGCAGAAGTATTAGGAGCTAGAAAATTGGACAACTCGAACAACCCAACTTAACTCTAAATGAAATTTATCCTTGTCAAGAGTGTGAGTTATTTTCCTTGTATAAATGATTTTTCATAATGCATGTGGGTTCTTAGGTTGATTTGAACATCTTTTTCTGCTGAAAGATTTCTTTTCAGGGGTCTTCAAATAATGGGGGGTTTGAAATTGAGAATTGAGGAAAATTGTGAGGTTTTGCATGTAGGAATTGCTGAAACTTGCAGTCAATTCTTCAAAATTCATTCATTCTACATGTGTGTGCTGATGATTATAATGTGTTAAGGGATTAAAAGAATGAGAGTGGAATGTTAATGGGCTAACTGGTGCATTATGTGTATTAATAGTTCTGTCTGAAACTTCCCTCGGAACATTTTGTTTTAATTCTATCTTGAACTTCCTCTGACTGAGACTTCCCTCTGTCTTGAACTTTCTTTGACCGAGATTTCCCTTTGACGAGGTTTCCCTCTGACTGTAATTTCCCTTTGACTGGAACTTCTCTCTGGTTTGAAGTTCCCATTGATATTTGACCTAAGACAAAATTTTACGTGTGGTATTGAATTACTTATGTTAAAGCTAATCAATTAATTGAAATATATATGATAATGAGGTATGTTTTATATACATAATGTCATAACATGCATTATTTTAAAATGTTACGGTGGGACATGAGGTTGTTTCAGAAATGAAACATCAGAAAGGACAGATAAATGGGACGCCGGTTGAGGTCATGGCCAAGACCTACGCTCGTTGAGAAAATTGAGGAGACCTTTTCCACACTACGAGGAACATGAAGGAATACACACTTTTCCATACTTTAAGGAAAAGGAATGAAAAAAATCATTTTTTTTCTTAAGCAAAATTGCATAAACATGTCATGCTTGAATTTTCATCTAAGTAAATTTATTTGAACTGCCTTTCCCCTTTTTATAGAATCAACTGAGATTATTATCTCACCCCCCATTTTTATGTATTATAGCATATAAGAGGACTTGAAATATGGACTCGGGCTTAGAGGAATATGTTGTAACAACCTTCTCACTATCTTAAAAGACTAAGATAGTAATTAGATTGTTAAAATAGATTATTTACAAGATTAAGATAATAATTAAATTATTAAAAGTTGGAGTGGGAAAGTATTAGTAATAACAAGTACAAATGTCAAAAGAGGAAGATACATCAATCTTCTCTTTTTATCTCTCACTCACAGGTATACCAACCCATTTAGACCTTCCTTTCTCTCACCACCAACTCCATTGTCTCTTCTATCCTAAACAAAACCACACTTTCTTACTGTTGATCATCAACATCTAGCTCTTTTACTTTTTCCCCCAAGATCCTACAATGGTAGCAACCATCTGGAGTACTCTCCCTGGAATTCAATCTTGTGCATGCCTTCTCCTTCATCTTTAGAGTCGTCTCAATTTACATTGTTTATAAATATATAATAAATATTCATTTCATTTTCTTAGACAAAAAAGCACAAAAGCAACAATGCCATCGTGAAACTTCTGGATCTGAGAGAGATAAAACCATAAACTTTTAGGTGAAACAAATTTGATGATAGAGAATAAACAATGAACCTCAAAAATCCAAATTTTAGAAAAATGAAGGAAAAAGAGACAACAATTCTTGCATCCAAACAAAAATAATTTCATAGGATAAATGTTTGTCACTAGTTAATTAGTTAGAATTAGTATAATTTTAATATCTTATAAATAAAATGAGAATAATTATAACTATTATAAAACCGTAGACGAGACAAATAATCGTAACTAAACACTAACTAAAATTAGAATTTTTTTCAATATCAACAAAAAAATAAAAATGATTATAAATAAAATAAATATATTGTTTTTTTCACACTTCAAATGTTACACATCATATATAAAACAAATGTTTGTTTTTAATCCATTAGTTAAAATTATTATTATTTTATATCTTCTAAATAAAATTGAAAAAATAATTATAATATAAGAATTACAATTTATTATAAACGTCATGCACGAGACAATTATTCGTCAATAAAAAATTAGTAAAAATTAGGATTTTTTTTTTTAATATTGTTGACATAAAAACGAAATCAAATCTAATAGACGAGACAAATTGACACCTATGAGATTGAAAAACATAAACAAGACAAGTTATGACAGAATAAAATTTCAAAATGATTATCTAACATGGGACGAGATGTTCCCGATAAGATTGAACTATCATACATACATCAGACAAGTTCTTAGTCATAAAAATTTAAAAATAATTATGATTCACAAGACAATTTATCACATATGAGATTAAATTATCATACATATGAAAAGTTCTCACTAATAAAAATCAAACTCAATATCACCAGAAGACTAGTTTATCTATAAAATTATGATCATACTTTATATGTTTCACTTTAGTTTAGATATATTACACACAAAGAAGAAATTTGTGTATTCATATTTTATAAGTCTTCATCTCCTGTACTATCAACCTTAGATCAATATAATCACCTACGAGTATTTTACTAGTTCAATATAATTTATGAATTAGCTCTTCTCAACTTTTTTTTTTTTTTGTTAATATCTCCGGTCAAAACTACAGTATTTGTAAAATTAAATGTAATAAATCAAGATTACCTTTTTCCTAAATTGACTATTCTATATTCTATATTGAGTAAAAAACTATATTCTTTTAAATAAGAATATTCACTTGCCCTTTATCAAGATTACTGTTGAATATCCTCGGTCAATACTTTATTTTGATAAATATTTTTATCATTAATAGAAAAAATTTATTTAGTCAATACTTTACCTATTAAAAAATTATAAATATTAATAATATTTAAAATGAATTTAAATATCTAAATCATTTTAAAAATTAAATTTTATGAATGATTTGATAGGAAGATTCAAAGCATGATTATTACTATTTTTAATAAACGGTTATTATTTATTTTATCTTCCATAAAATATAACCTTAAATATTTTAATTTATGTATATATTTGCATTCTTTTCTAAAATTCTTCTATAAATATATGATTTTATTCAAACAATTATTTTAACTTTTATATAACAAAGATTGTTCACTTTCAAATAAAAGATTAATTGAAGGTGCAATGTCTTTTTGTATTCAAAAATTTCTTTTGATATGTGTGTTGACGTTGCTATCCGTGCACAATGTTCTTGGAACACATATGACTATCACTAACGGACTGGAAAACAAGATGGACTTAACTGTTCATTGCAAATCTGCAGATGATGATTTGGGAGTTCGTGTTCTTCCTTTTTAGAAGTCCTTCGATTGGGGTTTCGGAATAAACTTTCCACGCACAACACGATATTATTGTTCCTTCCAGTGGAAAAGTGAACTTCATTGGTTTGACATATTCATAGTCGATAGAGATGATTGGGATACTAATTTTTGGATTATAAGCGAAAAAGGACCAATTTTTAAAGAGAAAAATGGTCGTCTCGAACAATATCCGTGGAATAAGTAATTGACAATGTGTTACACATTTATTTATCTTAATAAATATTATACTTAAGGGTATTGATAACTCCTTATATTCTACATCTTCATTCAATCTTCTTACTATTAATATATATAGGATATCTTGTGAGAATACTCTTTTATGTGAACATGGGAGGAATACTTCTCAACCTTTAGATTAAAATAGATTGTTGAGATTAAAAACTCAACTTTAAAAACATACGTGTCTCTCCCTATTTTATTATTTCTTCTAAACCATTTACGTTTTTATCTAATTGAATCTCAATTAAAATTGTTTATAAATACATATTAAATTTTTATTTCATTTTCTAAGGAAAAAAAAGCACCAAAGCAACAAAGCCATCGTGAAACTTTTGCGTCTAGGTGAGATAAAACTATAAACTTTTAGGTGAAACAAATTCGATGATAGAGAAAAAACAATGAACATAAAAAATTCAAAATTTTAGAAAAATGAAGGAAAAACAGAAAACAATTCTTGCATCCTAACCAAAATTAGTATAATTTTAATATTTTCTAAATAAAAAGAAAATAATTATAATTATTATAAAACCGTACACGGAAAAAATAATTGTCACCAAAGAACTAGTGAAGTAAAAGGCTAAATACCACCTATGGTCCCTTAACTTAATTTCGGTTAACGATTTAATCTTTTATCTTTTTTTTTTCCAATTTGGTCATTTATGTTTTTAAATAATTTCAGTGTTACCCTTTAAGTGGGCTTCCGTTAAGAAAAAGTTAAAAAAACTCTCATTTGAATCATTGCATATGTTCATCAAACCTATAGGATCGGTTGCCACTGATATGAAGTGATGTGTATGGAGTATAAACACACAATAGCTTCAGTTTTAACGAATCAATCCTATTACCAAACTTAGAACAAACTTTGAACATTTTTCTGAAATATTTCCAAAAAACATAAAGGGCAACTTTTTCTGAAAACGGATGAGAGATTTTTTAACTTTTTCTTAATGGAACCCCACTTAAAGGGTAACGCTGAAATTATTTAAAAACATAAAGGATCAAATCGGGAAAAAAAAAAAAAAAAGATAAAGGACTAAATCGTTAACTGAAATTAAGTTAAGGGACCACGGGTGGTATTTAGCCTAAATAAAATAATTATAGTTTTTTCACACTTCAAATTTATCACATTGTTTTTTTAAACAATTAGTCGGTAAAGAAGATTTTGGAACATACAATTCATACACGAATCAAATGTTTATTTTTAATCTATTAGTTAAATTTGTTTTTCTTTTATATCTTATAAATAAAATTGAAAATAATTATAACATACGAATTACAATTTATTATATACGTCATGCTCGGGACAAATATTTGTCAATAAAGAATTAGTAAAAATTAGGTTTTTTTAATAATGTCAACATAAAAATGAAATCAATTATAATAGATGGGACAAATTGTCACCTATGATATTAAAAAACATAAACAAGGCAAATTTTGAGAGATTAAAATTTCAAAATAATTATCTAACACGGGACAATTTGTTCCCAATGAGATAAACTATCATACATACATCGGACAAGTACTTACTCATACAAATTTCGAAATAATTGTCATCCACAAGAAAATTTATTACTTATGAGATTGAATTTATTAGAATAAAATTGGCTTAATTTAAAGAAGTAATGTTTTAATTAAGTGTGAAGTTCCAAGATCAAAAGTATTGTGTAGAATATTAGGATATATCCTCTGATGATTAGATAAAATGACTTGGTACATTCTGCATTCCAAATCTGGTGAAAAGTGTGATAGCATAAATCCCAAAATTATAATAACTTATACCATATTTTTTGAAAAAATATTGCAAGCGGATAAATAAAACTCTTTCAGAGGAAAAAATAAATAAACTTTACAAGCTATTTAAGATATCACATTTCTCAAAATTCAAAAGGAACACTTTAAACTTTTTTTTGTCGTATAAAACAGGGCAATCTCCATAAACTTGATTTAACTTGAATTTCTTAATTTAATTCCAAAAACTTACTAGTACTTATAAGGTTTTCATACAAAAAGCCAGTTCTAATTAAATAAATAAAAATGAAACTTATGACTCTCATTCCTGGTATCACCTATCAGAGCAGAGCTTCTCCCAAACTTGTACTTGAAGACTCATTAACCTGTAATAACTGCAATTTCGCAAACGCAGGGTCAAGCTAGACAAACACAAACAACGAAGGAGGTGAGTTTCTAAATCATGTTGATAGTATAATATATGTTAGAGGGACACGCAATCAATCATAAATAAACTGTATCGTTACACAACTATTCTCAAAGAAAAATATCACATTATAAAGTCAAAATCAATCAAGGAAAATCAATATATTTCACTATAACATCAAATCATCTAAGAGAAATTATTATCACACACGACACATATTAATTGCAACAAAACAATCACAAGAAAATGCAATGATATGCATGAGCTTAGACTCTACTTCACAATTTGGTACCATTCTAAATATGAAGTTCATGGTTAGGAGGCTTGATACTATGCCGCCACCCGAGTAGACAAACAATTCGAATTGGCCCAACTCAACCCGAGACACATATACGCGACAATCGAAGTAAACGTGCGTTGCATAGTAGCTCCCGACATTTGAAGTGCTACCTCCAAGGCACTTAGGAATTCCCCACCCGAATACCTCCAAGCTCTAACAATGTTACCTTAAGGCTCAATAGTAAACCGCCACGATCAAGCTCATTCCGTTGTACTTCCCCGAAATCACTAGCCTTGTCAGGTCATACCTATATGATGACAAAATAATCACCACTTCAAAAATTATCAACATCTATTTTCTTCCCTCATTGGCCTAGACTACTCCATTATTTTTAGCACAAGTTGGAATCATCACTATTTCATCAACTATGGGGCACTGGCGGAGCTTGGTAGGGATGGGGGGTGGCCACGGCCACCCAAAAAAAAAATTATAGGTCCAGTCTCTCTTCCTCTCTCTTCCAGATCCAGTCTCCATCTCTCTCTCCCTCTTAATTTCTGAACACGATTCACGATTCCACCCTCTTGTCGTCTTGTGCCGCTGATGCCTCGCCTCGGTCTCGCCTCGACCGTTCTTCGTTAAAACTCCAAAGGTTTGAAATTTGTTGATTTGCTGATTTTTGTTGCATACAAGGTGTTTGTGCTTTTGCTAATTTTTGTTGCATACAAGGTGTTTGTGCTTTTGCTGATTTTTGGTACATACAAGGTGTTTGTGCTTTTGCTGATTTTTTTTGTTGCATACAAGGTTTTGTGATTTTGCTGATTTTTGTTGCATACAAGGTGTTTGTCCTTTTGCTAAATTGTTAAATTGTTAGATTGCTGATTTTAGAATGATTTGCTAAATTGTTGGCTGCCTGTTTAGAATGATGGCTAAATTGTTAAACTACTAAATTGCTGATTTTAGAATGATTTACTAAATTGTTGGCTACCTGTTTAGAATCATGGCACTTGCTGCAGGTTTTATCTGAAAGGTATTTCCAGTCATATGTTTTCTTAGTTGGATGATAAAATGTGTTTAGTTCCAATGGGAAATTTATTGAGTATTTAGTTATTGGTAAACTGTAATTGATTGTTTGATCCAATTAGCCAACAACACCTTATATGATTAGGCTTGTTAGTAGTAGTTGTTTGTTTCAACAAGTGTTCTTATGCCTCGTAAATTTGTTCCTTTAATTGTTAGGGAAGAATCAGTACTTCAAGACATTCAACCTGATGCACTACATGTGAAATTTCAAGATCCCAACTTTTCGGAGGAGGCACAGTTAATTGATGTTCGAGAGCCTGATGAAGTGTATGCTCCTAATTTTCCTCATCTTTTAACTAGTGTTGTAAATCACTGAAATGCATTCTTGTATGATTTGCATTTTAGTTTAACTCTGTTAGTAAGCTGAATGAGTGGTGATAAGCTGATAAGAATATAAGTTTGGACACGAGAAATTTATAATAAAATTGAAAGTTTTGAGAGCATTTCAATGTTAGTGCACCTTTGATATCTCATCTATGAAACACTGACATATGCAACGGACACGACATTGACACGTTGACACCAATAATAATTTGACAAATAGAATAAATTGAATGTAACTACAGGTGTCAGTGTCGTGGTGGTGTTAAATATTGATATATGTCAAACATCAGAGTTACATTCAATTTGAAGTGGCGGTGCTACGTAGCACTTCATAGACTAGAACAATCTACCTTTATTTGATTGTATGTATGGGATATTCATTTAGTAGCTTACTCTTGTATGCATATATTTTTCTTTTGCTCAGATTATTTTAATAGTCTTTATATTGTTTATGCTTACTTGAGTGGTTGATTTTAGTTTTCTCAATCTTTTAATGATATTCTCATCATATGCAGAACCAAAGCATTTTTGCCAGGATTTACAGTCCTTCCCCTCCGACAAGGTATATAAGGTATTTCATTTTTTGTTGCATATTATTTGCATATTTGATTTATACATATTACAATTTTATGTCGGCCACCCCAAACTTTTTAATCAAGCTCCGCCACTGCTATGGGGTTACTTCAGAATTCTCATCACAAATGTATAACATCACTATGATCAATCATTCATCATCATATGAACTTATCACAATTTATAATATTACTATCATCAATCATAAATCATAATCATCACATTAACTTATATCATACAATGCATCCATATTTTATTATCACCTCACATAAACTCGTCTAATCAAACACATGCACCAAATTCATTCGACATCCAATATCACAATATTATCAAATACTACACATTCTACGAAATTAAAACAATCAACACCTTATAAATGTTTCTATTCCACATTTTAATATCACAGTTTCGATATTTGCACATTAATTAATTTATCACTCAAAGGACAACTACCATACGGAGCGAGCCCCGATGAATCGTTGGGAAATACGGTTTTCCCGTTCATCTCACAATATATTATACTCGTAAATTCAAACGCTCTCTCACCCCTTACCTTATTTTGACGCTTTCTCAAACACACGAATCAATGAGAGTTTTCAACAGCAACTACAGATCGACCACGTACAACAAACGAATCTAAAAATAAATGGCGAGTTCACAAAATTGTTGAGACACGAATGATAAATTATGCAAAGCATAAAAATCAATGTTAAATAATTAATAATTTTAGGAGGAAAAAGGGGTCAAAACGACGAGAAAAAATCTGTAAAAAATGTCTCACCGACTCGTCGGAGCGCCAGAAGGGTTTGAAGTCAACTTCACCGAAAAATGTAAATGAGTAGTGTTACTTAAAGGTTTCGACGAGAGGAATCCAAAAACGATATCCATTTTTCCAAAAGAAGCTATTAATGTCCAAAATTGAAGCGAATCAGAAACAACAATGGGGAAGCTAATCTTTGAGACAAGGATTCGCGTTTATGAGCATCTGGAATGAATGGGGACATCAGGTAGATTACATATGAAAGGGGACATTAGGTAGATTACATATATGGTCTCATTTTTCACCATTGGTGCTTGTGGTGTCTGAAACTAGCAAAAATGGTGGTTTATGGTGGGTTTCGCGGTAGAGGTAAGGATGAACATCACATAAGATATTCAATAGTTTGATGTTGCACAAGGATGATAATGAAGGGTATGGTTTTGGGTGTATAGATTGGTTAGAAGCGAGTTAAATTGGGGTTCAACGGCATTTTGTTTGCGATGAAGATGAAGTGCAGAAGGTTTTCTAAAATCGGCACTCTAACTTGGTATTGTGGAAGACAATAAATAATGACCATGAGGTGTAAATAGAAGTCACTAAAAGAAAGAAGGTGCAAATCACTAACAAGCCTAAAACTATCTTTGTTTATTTAAGCTAATAACACCTTTTAATTTAAAGATTCACTTAGAGCACTATGTTAAGTAAATCACCATCCCCAAACTAATTATAAGTGTTTTCATGATTGTATTTTTTAATAATAAATAAATTAAACTATTTAAAGCATCGTTAAAAAAAATACTAATTACTAGAATAAACCACCTAAAATTACTAATCATTTATTTTACTCATCTATAACTAAAATTTTATTCTTCCAAGTACTCATACTGATTTTTTTTAAATGATAAATAAATATAATATTAAAAACTTATATTAACAATTATATATATATATATATATATATATATATATATATATATAAATCTTCACATTAAAACACAAACACATATAAGACAAACTAATCACAATATTACTTATATATATTATTAGGAGATTTCGGGTGTTACAAAAAGCACCTCTGATATATTGCTTTTGATGGTACAAGTAATGGACTGCTGCGACTGCCTCTGATGCTACTGATAAGGTTCTACTTAAGCTGCCTCTGATAAGGTTCTGCTATAATACATAAAAATATCGTATAAAAAAAAAGGAGGGGCAGTTCAAATAATTTTCCTGAGATGAAATTTTAAACATGACATGAATATACCATTTTTTAATTTAAGAAAATAGTTCTTCATTTTTCCACTATTTTCCTTAATTTATAGAAAAGTGTAACCTCTTTCTTTTCATTAATGTATGGAAAAGTTTCCCTAATGATCTTGACGTGGGTCACCAAAATAACTAAGAACCTCTTGGTAAAGTTGGTCTAGCCATGACCCCAATCGGCGTCTCGATTGTTATTCCTTTACCCATTGTTTCATGTCTGAAACAATCCTCAATGTCCCACCGTGACTAATTAAAATATGTATCAATATCGTATATGTAATGCATATGTGAGATCATGCATGAACCGCATATGTAACATCGTGTATGTAGTGCATATCTTATTATCACATCAAATGCAAGCATTTAATAAACTTTAACATAACATTATGCAAAGCAGAAGATACAAATTACTTTTTTTGCCATTCATTAGAAGGAAGTCTCAGTTAGACAGAACATTTAATTAGAATAGGTTGCAGAATTAGGGGCAGTTTGATCATAGGAAGGGTTAGATCAGAAGAAGACTAGGATCAAAGGCAGCCCGGTCAGAGGAAGGCTTGGATCAAAGGCAGCTCGATCAGAGGAAGATCGGGATCAGAGGCATCTCGGTCATAAGAAGACTTGGATTAGAGACAGCCCGATCATAGGAAGACTGAGATTAGAGGCAGACCAATCAGAAGAAGACTTGGATCAAAGCCAGCTCGATCAGAGGCAGTCTGAACAGAGGATGACTTGGATCAGAGGAAGTCAAATTAGAGGAAGACTTGGATCAGGGGCAGCCCAAGTAGAGGATGACTTGGATTAGAGGCAGTCATAATAAAGAAGAAATTAAAGGCAACCAAAATAAAGAAAGGGAAATCAGAGGCAGCAAAACAGAGAAAGGGAAATTAGAGGCAGCCAGATAGAGAAAGGGAAATCAGAGGCAAAATAGCATTCATATATGGTTTTGGGAAATGCTTTAACTCAATAATTACCTTATTACATCTAATCCTCATTCCCTCAATACTTAACATTGTACAATTAGCCATACAACAAATGCATAATAAATTATTTTTGAATAACCGAATGTAGATTTTAACATTTCCTAAATGCCAAACCTCATAGTTTTTCCTCACTCTCAGATTTTAAGAAACCCATTACCTCCACCCATAAAGTAATTTCTAATTAGTAAAATAAAACCAAATCGAACCCAAAAATCTACATGCAAAATGTGAAATGAGTTCTAGGAAAAGAACTCACACTCTTGCCAAGAAGAAATCCCTTTAGAATCAAGTTGGTTCGGGAAGTTGTGGGCTTTCTTAGCTCTCAACTCTTTTACCTCTACTGTTCTGGTTTAATTATGAGATTCTCAAATATGCTCTTGGTCTTCTTTTAGTGCTCTTTTGGATAATTAATGGATGTTGAGAAGAAGGAATAGGCATGCAAGGGGTCAGATTAGAGGTAAAGGACTTCAAAAGGCTGTTGTCTTTCAAAGAATTTGGGAAGAAGAGGAAAAATGAGAAGTAATGAATACGGTGAACAGTAACCGAGTGTGGTTGTGGGTTAGAATGTTTGTGAGAGTAAGTGGGATTGATAGTGAAAGAAAGAAAATGTACATGGCTAAGAAAGAAATGGAGATGGCATATTTCCTCTTTTGACAGTTAGACTTGTTAAAATTACCACTTTCCTATTCTGAATTTGAACATAAGTCAACTATTACTAAAAATAGGGTATTAATGTCTAATAACTTTCTAAAAATCTATTTATTATTTAAGTCGTGAAAATATTTCTAAAGTAGTGAGAGGGTTGTTACAAAAATGAAGCACCCTAGGCTATTCCCTAAAGACTGTATCAAACAACATGCCTCCAAACTTGAAGAACCACACCAACGCACAACAATTCCAAAACAAACAAACACAACACAACAAGCAAAACACAAAGTTCGAATTTATTCAAATTTTATCTAAGTGTTGAGAAAGAAAATCTAAAAGCATTATCTTGTAAACATCCTCTTGTGAGAGAGAATTTTCAATAAACTCAAACACTCATTCATTTGTAACTAAGCCTAGTGGCGGCTGTTTGTTGTCCTCATCATTTTGACGATACTAAGTTGAAAGTTGAGAAGACATTGTTAGAACTTGTAATTCAGTCTCTTAGTGGCTACCCTTTTCTCAACAATTTGACGCTACTAAGTTGGAAGTGAGAAGATTGAACACTGTCATTGTGAATAACCAATGTTCAAGTGTAAGTTCTGATTCAATATGTTTAGTGGATTAAATCCTTCAAGACGAATGGACTGAATGTAGCTACTGAATTAGTAGTGAACCAGGATGAATTGATGTGTCTTTGCATTCTATTTTATCTTATCTATTTTGTTTATTTGCTTCAGTTTTTAGCCTCATAAAAAAGTTTTAAAAACAATAAACACAATTCAAATCCTCTATTTCTTGTGTTTCTTAACCAACAAGTGGCAACAGAGTTTGGTCTCAAAGTTGAGCATTTAACTGTGTTTTCAGTAAAAGATATGTATTGTTTTATGGCTAATTGTAGTGAAGAAGTTATAGGAGTAAACGTAAACATTCCTCCCTTGTTTGATGGAGAAAAGTTTGAATACTAGAAAGATAGACTCAGAAGTTTCTACATCTCTCATGTTCTCTCATTCAAAATAGCATCAAAGATCGGGTCACCTACCATTTATATACACACACCAAGTCCAATAGTGATGGGCATGAAGGGGTGTATTGGGAAAAACCCATAAGAGATGGAGTTCTATAATAGAGTTTATAAAGAGTGGTACCTCTCACCTTACAAGTCGGTTTTGTAAGGATGAGTTAGACCCAGTATAAAACCTAAGTTGTATCAGAGCCTACTGGATCAGACCACCCACCATTTATATACACACAGTGTTGGGCGTGAGTGGTGTATTAGAAAAAAATACCATAAGAGATGAAGGTCTATAATAGTTTATAAAGAGTGGTAGCTTACACCTTACGAGCCGGTTTTGTAAGGATGAGTTAGTGTCAATATAAAACCTATAAAAAAAATTAGTTGTTAACATTAGTTTATGTTAGTCGCAAATTAGTTAGATTAGTTGTAAATATGAGGGTGGACTAGGATTTTGAAGTCTCAAAAATTGGTAAACAATTGCTACACGATGAAGCTTAGATGAGAAATTAAGACTAGGTCAGAGACTAAGATATAATTGTAGCAATCTCACTAACCTTCTTTTCTACTCTCCAGCAACATCTCTAGGGACTATTAGATCACAAATAAAACTCCTCTTTTTATATCAATCCGTCTCCACTGCCGCTACATCATGCAACTCCATAAATGGTGCTGACCATATATAATCTGCACTAGATTCAAAGTTTATAATATATTCAATTATTATAAACCAGATAGAGACACAAGAATATGAAATGCAGATGAATTGTGTAAAACAAATACAATTTCATGTAATATAAATAAGTAAAGAGTATCACATGGTAACTAGTTTCACCTATGTTTTTTTTCAATTACATCCAAATAAGTTATCTGAATTAAATTCAGATATATGTGAACTAAGTTTACGTAAATTTAGTTTACATTATTTATATGGATGTAATTGAAAAATGAAAAGAAAAAAAACTAGGATGAAACTGGCAAAAGTGAAAATATATAAATCATATGTGAGAGGAAAAAAAACTGAAAACATTGTTTTCTCTCATTAATTCACCAATAAAATTATTCAACAATTATTTTCCTTTCTTCTCTCAGCATCAAGACAAAACATCTTTTGACAATATTGAAATGCAGTACCTGTGCCACCAATCCATGGAAAATGTGTGAGGAACGGAATGTTTGTTGGATATACATGTAATTTTAGAAATTTCCAAAACAATAAAATAAAAAAATATAGTTATTATGTATTTGAATGAAACTAGTAATAATAATGAAAGAAATGGAAGTGGGGGTGATAATAGCAATGAAAGGGCATCCAGGGAGTGGGAAAAGCACGTTAGCAAAATCAATAGCTTCTAAACTCAAAATCCCTTTAATCGACAAAGACGATATTAAAGACTGTACTCACCCCCTTCTTTTAACCTCACCTGCTTCTCTTCTCAACGACCTATCATACGACGCCATCTGGCAGATTGCATCAACTCAACTTAGCCTCGGCCTCAGCGTTGTTCTCGATTCTCCTCTTTCTCGTAGGGCCCACCTCAACCGTCTTCGCGAACTCGCCGCCTCGTTTTCCGCTCGACTTCTTATTATTGAGCGTATGCCTGCTGATAGTGATATATGGCACCGGAGAGTGGAGGAACGGGGTGGCGGTGGACGAGTATATAAGTTGGCGACGTGGGAGGATATGGAGAAGCTTCTAGAAGAGTATGGGGTTGTACTGAGTATGAAGTGGGTGACGTGGCTAGGTTGGTGGTGGATACAACCGCTCTGTTTTCGTTGGATCGGTTGTGTTCTGATGCTTTGGAGTTTATCTTCTCTCATGCTGGGAAGTCCATTTTTTGTGGTCCTTGCGTAAACCTCCACCGAAGGCTTTCATGGTTGCGCTCACTGATTATCCTCTTTCTTATTTTAGTGTTATTCTACTACCTTAAGGTTTTTTGGATCGAACTGCTGAGATTGGAAAGGTGACTGGATGGGTCCCATAGACCCAAATACTAGTCCGCAGCAATAAGAGGATTTGTTTCGCGTTATGGATGGAATTCCACACTATAGAGCATATATTCAGGAGTGCCTATGGCCACGTGGCCGATGTTTGCTGAACAACAGACAAATGCTTTTGAATTGGTGTGTGAATTGAAGATGAGTGTAGAGATTGCATTAGATTATAGGGTGGAATTTGACGATGGGCCTAACTATCTTGTAACTGCTGATAAAATTGAGAGATGAATAAATAACGTGTTGGATAAGGATGGAGAGGTAAGGAAGAAAGTGAAAGAGATGAATGAAAAGAGTAGGAAGATTTTAATTAGAAGGTGAGTCTTCCTACACTTATTTAGTTGGATTGATTGATTTGATTATTGAATGAATCAAGTATGTCCTTTTTGTTTTCCTTTTTATTTTAATACTTTTTTAGCTTAATAAAAGTATGATATCAAAGGAATTTACAAATTAAAAAATTATAAGTGTGGTCCAATACAAAATAAAATTTACACCCTTCAAATATAAAAACAACGTAAAAATAATGAGGGCTAGTGCTCTACCTGATAAGTATTTTTTGTACGTAACAAGATGGTAAACAATAATACTATCAAAAACTCAGACACAATGTAAGATTTGTAGTTTGAACACCATAATTGATTTATAACCTAACCATATCGGTATTTACTAGGTGAGCTAGACTTTACGATCAGTTTTATTCTCATTAATAGTTATTATTAATAAATTTGAATAGTTTAGATGGATTGATTTGATAGGAAGATTCGAATCATAATTATTACTATTTTTAATAAACGATTATTAATTATTTTATATTCCATAAAGCATTACCTTAAATATTTTATTTATATATTTGCATTTTTTTCCTAAAATCCTTCTATAAATATACTATTGTAGTGAAACAATTATTTTAACTTTTATATAATAAAGATTGTTCACTTTCAAAGAAAAGATTAATTGAAGGTGCAATGCCTTTATTTATCTAAAAGTTTCTTTTGATATGTGTATTGACGTTACTATCTGTATACAATGTTGTTGGAACACATGTGAGTATTGTTAACGGATTAGAAAACAATTTGGATTTAACTGTTCATTGCAAATCTGGTGATGATGATATTGGAGTTCATGTTCTTCATTTTAATGATGAATTTGGTTGGAAATTTCGAAAAAAAACATTTTTGGCACAACACAATTCTATTGTTCCTTTAAGTGGAAAGGTGAATTTCGATGGTTTGACATATACATAAGCCGTAGAGATTCATGTGATAATTGTAATTGGGTTATCAACCAAAAATGACTAATTAAGATAGATAAAACTGGTGCATTTCAGTATCAGTGTAATAAATAATTGATAACGTGTTATACATTTGTTTATCTTAATAAATATTGTACTTTAGGGTATTGAGAACTCAGTGTATTCTACATCTTCATTCAATCTTCTTAGTAGAATCATATATATATATATATATATTCGTTCAAATAACACTATATGTGACGTCCTGTCAAATGTAAATATATCATGTTGGGTTTGAATTTCACTTTCAAAAAATGGATGAAAAGATTAGGGTGTCTAAACATAGGGCTTACTAATATAATTTAAAATGAGTAAATAGATAAATTAGTTTTTGAAATGGTAATCGTCAGTCAAATTTATTTTTAAATTTTATAATTGACAAATAAATATTTCAACTTGTAACATATTAATTAAAATAATACATTCATAAATTTTTGTCTTTAAATATTTTGATATCTCCAATCAAAACTATAATATTTGTAAAATTAATTAAATTAAATATAATAAATCAAGATTACTTTTTTTCTAAATTGACTATTCTATATTAGTAAAAAAACTTTATTCTAGTAAATAAGACCTTAGCTTTGAATTTACTTTGTTGAATATCCCTAGTCAATATTGTTTTGATAAATATTTACACCATTAATTGAAAAATTTATTTAGTCAATATTTTGTTTGACTAAATATTTATTCAATACTTTATCTATTAAAAATTATAAATATGAATAATGTCTAAAATGCATTTAAAATCTAAATTATTATATAACCTAAATTTTATGTATGTGTAAATTCTAGTTTTATAGTCGTTAATAATAAAGGTTTTATACTTAAAAAAAATTAAATTTTAGTTTGCCTTAAAAACATATTTATTATTTTTTATACAACCTTTAGATAAAAATTCATTATACAAAATAAAATACTTACACCCTTCAAATATAAAGACAACATAAATATAATGAGGGTCGGTGATATACACGATAAGTATTTTTTGTATGTAACAAGATGGTAAACAATAATACTACCAAAAACTCAGACACAATGTAAGATTCTGAGTTTGAACACCATACTTGATTTATAATCTAACCATATCGGTATTTACTACTTGAGCTAGACTTTACAATCAATTTTATTCTCATTAATAGTTATTATTAACAAATTTGAATAGTTTAGATGGATTGATTTGATAGGAAGATTCAAATCATAATTATTACTATTTTTAATAAACGATTATAAATTATTTTATATTCCATAAAACATTACCTTAAATATTTTATTTTATTTATATATTTGCATTTTTTCCTAAAATTCTTCTATAAATATACTATTGTATTCAAACAATTATTTTATCTTTTATATAATAAAGATTATTCACTTTCAAAGAAAAGATTAATTGAAAGTGCAATGTCATTATTTATCCAAAAGTTTATTTTGATATGTGTGCTCACGTTGCTATCCGTACACAATGTTCTTGGAAGACATGTGAGTATTGCTAACGGATTAGAAAACAATTTGGTTTTAACTGTTTATTGCAAATCTCGCGATGATGATATTGGAGTTCGTGTTCTTCATTTTAATGATGAATTTGGTTGGAAATTTCGACAAAACTTTTTTGGCACAACACAGTTCTATTGTTCCTTTAAGTGGAAAGGTGAATTTCGATGGTTTGACATATACATAAGCGGTAGAGATTCATGTTATGATTGTAATTGGGTTATCCACCAAAAAGGACCAATTTTGAAAGATATGACTGGTGCCATTCAGTATCAATGGAATAAGTAATTGATAATGTGTTACACATTTGTTTATCTTAATAAATATTGTACTTTACGGTCTTGAGAACTCAGTGTATTTTACATCTTCATTCAATCTTTTTAATAGAATCACTTAATATATATTTATATATGTGTGTGTGTGTGTGATATCTGGTGAGAATACTCTTTTTATGTGAAAATGAGAAGAATACTTCTCAACTTTTAGATTAAAATTGATGGTTGTGATTAAAAACTCAATTTTAAAAACACATGTGTCTCTCCCTATTTTATTATTTCTTCTAAACCATTTAGCTTTTCTCTTCTTGAATTTCAATTTACATTGTTTATAAATGTATATTAAATACTTGTTTCATTTTCTAAGGAAAAAAAAAAGCACAAAAGCAACTACTCCATCACAAAACTTCTGGATCTGAGTAAGATAAAACTATACAATTTAAGGTGAATAAAATTCGATGATCGAGCATAAACAATGAACTTCAAAAATCCAAAATTTTAGAAAAAAGAGACAATAATTCTTGCAGCCTAACTAAAATAATTTTGTAGGATAAATGTTTGTCGCTAATTAATTAGTTAAATTTAGTATAATTTTGATATCTCCTAAATAAAATGAGAATAATTATAATTATTATAAAACCGTAGACGGGACAAATAATTGTCACTAAAGACTAGTTAAAATTAGAAATTTTTCAATATCAACAAAATGATTATACATAAAATAACTATATTGTTTTTTTGACACTTCAAATTTTTCACATTTTTTGAAATATATAATTCATTCATGAAACAAATGTTTATTTTTAATACATTATTTAAATTTATTATTTTTTTATATTGTAACAATCATCACCATATATCTAGAATATGGTAATAAATTTATATATTCAAATATTTCAGAAGCAATCATATAAAGTTATGAGTATAATCTTAAAAATATTATTTTAACTACATAATACATAGTGTACTATCATCCCCAAATGTACCAGTACATAAAACACTTACAATTTAACAACAAAAAAAAATACTATTGAGTTCTATCATTTGTTGTCTGAATTCCATACTTCAAGCACCTATATTATATAAGAAAATAAGGTGTGAGATAATAATCTCAGTGGGTTCTATTAAAAGCCGAAGACAGTTTGAAATAATTTTCCTTAAGAAAATAATGAAAATTTGACATGAATATGCAACGTTTTTCATTAACCATTAACCAAACATTTAAAATCTTTTCCTTTACTTGAAGCACGGAAAAACTCTACATTCTCTTTCTTTTCTTAATTTAGAAAATCTTTAAAATTTCAATTTCCTTTTATAAGGAAAAGCTTGCTGATTTTCATTTCTTCTTGTAAGGAAAAGTTCCTCCAATTACCCTGATGTGGGTAACTCAGATAATTGGAGTCTCTTGTAAATATGTTCTGGGTATGATCTCAATTGGCGTTCCAATTGTTTTACTCTTATCCATTATTTTCTGGCTTGAAACAAAACTGAAATTCCCTCCGTAATATGCATGTCTTTATCATATTGATGAAATGAGACTAGTTTAACTTTCATACACGAGACTAATAAAAAATCAAACTCACTATCATACACGAGACTAGTTTTCCATGCAATTATGATCATGCTTTATATGTTTAACTTTAGTTTAGATATATAAAACACAAAGAAGAAAATTGTATATTCATATTATACTAATCTTTATCTCCCATTGCTTCTAATTTTCTAAGCATATTCACAATTTATTTAAGTAATTATATTATTGTTTGAGTCACAAAGAGACATACTATCAATCTTGAATCTATTTGCTCACACACTAGTATCTTACTAGTTCAATATAGTAAATAAATTAGCGCTTCTTAACTTTTTTTTTTTGTTTGTTAATATCTCCAATCAAAACTATAATATTTATAAAATTAATTAAATTAAATATAATAAATCAAGATTACTTTAGCTCCCTTTGAATTTACTTTGTTGAATATCCCTAGTCAATATTGTTTTGATAAATATTTACACCATTAATTGAAAAATTTATTTAGTCAATACATTGTTTGACTAAATATTTATTCAATACTTTATCTATTAAAAATTATAAATATGAATAATGTTTAAAATGCATTTAAATATCTAAATTATTATATAACCTAAATTTTATGTATGTGTAAATTCTAGTTTTATAATCGTAAATAATAAAGGTTTTATACTTTAAAAAATTTAAATTTTAGTTTGCCTTAAAAACATATTTATTATTTTTTATACAACCTTTAGATAAAACTTCGTTATAAAAAATAAAATATTTACACCCTTCAAATATAAAGACAACATAAAAATAATGAGGGCCGGTGCTATACATGATAAGTATTTTTTGTATGTAACAAGATGGTAAACAATAATACTACCAAAAACTCACACACAATGTAAGATTATGAGTTTGAACACCATACTTGATTTATAACCTAACCATATCGGTATTTACTAGTTGAGCTAGACTTTACGATCAATTTTATTCTCATTAATAGTTATTATTAACAAATTTGAATAGTTTAGATGGATTGATTTGATAGGAAGATTCGAATCATAATTATTACTATTTTTAATAAACGATTATTAATTAATTTATATTCCGTAAAACATTACCTTAAACATTACCCCATAAAACATTTTTTTCCTAAATCCTTCTATAAATATACTATTGTATTCAAACAATTATTTTAACTTTTATATAATAAAGATTATTCACTTTCGAAGAAAAGATTAATTGAAGGTGCAATGCCTTTATTTATCTAAAAGTTTATTTTGATATGTGTGCCGTCGTTGCTATCCGTACACAATGTTCTTGGAACACATGTGAGTATTGCTAACGGATTAGAAAACATTATAGATTTAACTGTTCACTGCAAATCTGGCAATGATGATTTTGGAGTTCAAGTTCTTCATTTTAACGATGACTTTGGTTGGAATTTTCAACAAAACTTTTTTAGCACAGCACAATTCTATTGTTCCTTTAAGGGGAAAGGTGAATATCGATGGTTTGACATATACATAAGCCGTAGAGATTCATGTGATAATTGTAATTGGATTATCAGCCAAAAATGACTAATTAAGATAGATAAAACTGGTGCATTTCAGTATAAGTGTAATAAGTAATTGATAACGTGTTACACATTTGTTTATCTTAATAAATATTGTACTTTAGGGTATTGAGAACTCAATGTATTCTACATCTTCATTCAATCTTCTTAGTAGAATCATATATATATATATATATATATATATATATATATATATATATATATATATATATATATATCCGTTCAAATAACACTATATGTGACGTCCTGTCGTATGTAGGGGTCATTTCCAAATAACAAACAAAGAGCAAATAAACATGCATATACATTTATTATAACAAAATATAATTAAATCATATACTTCATTTAACAATTATAACCACAAAGCACCAAAGATACAAATCAACCAAAATGCACAAATCATATTTGTTAGACTATATGGTAATGTATGGTTCCGAAATATCACTACATCATTGAGCACAAAGTTCCACCATTGGACAATGTTCTACTGTTGGATGAATTTTCTTCAAAGTTTCATGTTCAGTATCTCACGATTTAGTATTTTTCTGAATCACATCGCATTTTCAAAGAACTCTCGTCACGTACTCGTGGTTAGGTTCAGGCCACCAATACATGCATGAATGTCATCATCTTAGTTAGTAACAAAATGGATCACTCAACCAGAGCGTCCAAAATCATTTAACATTGTCCTAAAATAATTTAAAATGAGTAAACAGATAAATTAGTTTTTGAAATTGTAATCGTCATCCAAATTTATTTTTGAATTTTATAATTGACAAATAAATATTTAAAATTGTAAAATATTAATTAAAATAATATATTCATAAATTTTTGTCTTTAAATATTTTGATATGACATTGTAATTAAATATGTAGTTTATCCACGTTGATACCACATCAATGTCATCTTTCCAATGACTAATTTGTCGATAAAATTTTATTATCTCAAAGATAAATTTGTTCGTAATTATAATTGTTCATCGACTAATTATGAACAAATTAGTCATGAAAGATTTAAATTTCATCGAAAAAATTAGTCTACTTTGTAATTATATTGATATGAGATCAATGTGAAAAGGTCAAATATTCAATTAATATGTCATATCATATTCTCTAAGAATAAAAGTTTAAATATAAACTATTTTGATTATTATTTTATAATTTCAAGAATTTATTTGCTAGTTTGTAAAATTCCAAAATAAATTTGACTGACGTTTACAATTTAAAGAACCAATTTGTATATTCACTCGATTTAAAATTGATTTATGTATTGTGATCTAACAACTTAAGCCTTTGAGATAGTAGGTTTATGATATAATATCAAAGTCTTTATTATTATTTTCTGCCCAACCCTCCTAATTAAAATTGAATTTAAGCACAACGTAGATGATTTTTGCCCTCTCTAAATCATCAAGCCCAAAATGCTCTTGCATGAGGGGACATTTTAAGAATATATAGAAATATGAAATACAAATACTTAAATATAATTTTAGTCATTTATCTTTTATTTAATATTTGTTTTTTTATTTTTATTTTTATTTTTTATATTTTATAAGTGGTGTATTTTAGTTCTTGTCACAATCACAACAAAAGTTATAATAACATCCTGTCATTGGAATCCTTTATAACAATTGTCAATATGTATCAAGTATATTATTCTTTAAAAAAAATATTCATTTGACCCAATGAAAGACTTGCACTTGAAAAAAATTCTTCTTGCATATGTTTGAAACATATGTAAGCTATTTGAAACGAATGACATTTATCGGAGTTTATTGTATTTTCACTTAACCTTACAATTGATCCAAAATTTGATTTTAATAAGAAATTTGACTTTTAGCAACAGCAAACAATCGTAGGTAAAAGTCTAAAAACCGCCCAAAAAACCTATACCGACAGAAATTTACTTTGTGGTATATAAATTATCAATACCCGCGGTTTTTTTGCCATCACTATAAGTTATAGTGACGGACTTTTGACTATTGGACATGACCATGACATTTAGCTACAGACTTTTTACCATTGGTATAGAGCTCAGCAAAATAATAGTTTGTTCCATGGAGATAGATTTTGATGGCAAATAATTTTATTTCAATATAGATTGTATATAAATTTAGAATTTTATTTTACAAACATAATCAAATTATAAAGAAAATACACAATAAAATAAATATATTTAAGAATGAACATGAAATAAAAGTTCTTCATCATATATATTATAAATTAACAATTCTTACAAGCATATCAAAATAGCTAAACCATGTTAACTTTAGAGTATTTACTAATAATACAAGAAATGTCTAACTGACAAAATAATAAGCATATAAAGTTTTATATATCAATTTCAAAAAAAATTAAATATCCACTTAATTGCCAAAACTCTCTCTTCAACGACAAATTAATTTTAAATGTTCACCTACAAGCAAAAAAAAAAAAACAAATGAAATGGTTAGAAGCACTAGAAGCATAAGAACCTATCACAAAAAATAAAAGATGTTACATATGAAAAATATCAGGCATTGGACCTATGAAGCAACTTGTATTTTACATAGGAAGATTAATCAAATATGATATACTTGTCTCACAACTTGTATTTCGTCATTCTAAGTAACAACTAACATGGAAAAAATTCAGCTTCAATTATCTCCAACAATCTTATATGATAATGTGGACATGCCTAACAAATAAGTTAATATTGGCAAGGGATATGATATATATGTATATAAGAATTGATTACACTAGTATCTAAGAATTGATTACTCTAGTACAACGGGAGGATTTAAACATCACAACTATTTGTTTCACACACAGTCACTACTCAATCATGAGAACATTGACATTGGTGCAAACTGAAAATAGAAGTAGATTAAAGAGAATATATATTTAATGCTCGATTATAAAATAGAAAATCCAAATAACCTAAATGCTTAGTAGTGATTAAGAACAAGTATCGCAATTACTATCATTTAAAATTATAATCGTGAAATGAAGTGAAAATAAACTTTCTTCAGACAAAATAATATTTAAATATTTTTCTATTACTTCTTATCAAGAAACCATTGTAAATTTGAAGCAAAATAAAAGTACTCATGAAGAAATTGGAACATACCTCAACCAATGGATTGTAGTTCAACACCTCAATTGCAACAAGAATAGCTCTGATTTCAACATAACATCGTACAACATAATAATCATGAATTTGAGTGGCACAATTATGAAGAAAAATTATTAGCCGTAATATAACTTTCTAAGTGGTATCATGATGATTATGAGAAGAAATTGTTAGCCATAAATTATTATCATGTCTTCAATCCAGCACAACTTAAGCCAAATAGAGAGATAACCATTAAGTGTTGTGGGTGGAAAATCAATGCAGAGGAAATTGTCTTCAAAAGTTGCTTCTTTACGTAAATAGTTTAGCAACAAATGCATTTCGTGAACAAAGGGTTCTAGTAAGTGGTAGATTAAATAAAAGGAATGAAGAGATTAGAAGGAAACTATGCAGCAAAGGGCAGTGAACTGAACCAAAACAACTCTCAATTGTGCAATATACATAAGAACATCTTATTGTTAAAATAAATAAATGAAAATTATGATAAAAAGATAGTAGAAAACCACAATAAGTCCTCTTAACAAAATGAGAAGAAAAAAATTGTGAAGTTGAATCTTAGAGCTAACCAAACGACAACATCACGAGCACTTTTGAGAAAAGTGAAAAATTATGTGGATCCAGAGCTCCAAAAAGTTATCCTTTTGTCATAAGCATGCCTACAATACAACCAAACCACATATATTATTCATTAATGAATTCCAAGAAGATAATAACAATTCAAAGACAACCATACATTTCAATCTCACCTCACTTTCATTCAAGCAAAGCCATGACATCAGTCCAATACTCAAACAGTCTTCATTCTTTGGGAATCAAATCAATAATTTATAATCACAAGAAATTTTCGTTGCTATATAAAATAAAACAGGTATACTGTATCAAATAACATTTCAAAACAGAGTGACTCACACTGAGTAAATCTTACATCAATCCCATGATGAAGAAATCAGAAGTGGTGTTTATACCATTTCCAGGTCCGAGTCATCTAGCTTCCACTCTAGAATTCGCCAAGCTTTTAATCAACCGTGATAACCGTCTCTGAATAACTGTTTTAGTCTTCAAATTCTCACACACACCAGATGTTGATATCTACACTAAATCCCTTCCAATCTCTAATTCTCTCCACCTAATCAACCTTCAAGAATGTTCTATTCCACCAACCTCCGATCCAGTTTCCTCCATGACCGATCTCCTCGAATCTCAAAAACCAAACGTCAAACAAGTAGTTTTCCTTTGGCTTCGGGAGCCAGGGTTCTTTCGAGGAGGATCAAGTTATGGAAATCGCGCGTGCTATTGAGAATAGTGGGGCCCATTTTGTGTGGTCTTTGCGTAAACCTCCACCGAAAGGTGCTAGGGTTGCGCCTACTGATTACCCTCTTTCTGATTAAAGTTCACTTTTACCTGAAGGTTTTTTAGATCAGAAGATTGGAAGGGTAATTGGATGGGCCCCACAAGCCCAAATATTGGCCCATCCAGCCATAGGAGGATTTGTTTCGCATTGTGGATGGAATTCCACGTTGGAAAGTATATATTTTGGTGTGCCAATGGCCACGTGGCCGTTGTTTGCTGAACAACAGACAAATGCTTTTGAATTGGTGTGTGAATTGAAGATGGGCGTGGAGATTGCATTGGATTATAGGGTGGAGTCTGATGGTGGGGCTAACTATCTTGTAACTGCTGATAAGATTGAGAGAGGAATAAGGAGTGTGTTGGAAAATGGAGAGGTAAGGAAGAAAGTGAAAGAGATGAGTGAAAAGAGTAGGAAGATTTTGTTAGAAGGCGGATCTTTCTACACTTATTTAATTCGCTTGATTGATTTGATTATAGTATGAATCAAATGTGATATTAAATTATGCATCCTAGCACCCTCATTAAATTTTTTAAGAGAGTATTAGTTTAATTTTCAACACAAATCAATCCAGTAATACATAGTTATTGTAGCTATCTATATGCATGAGGTAAGATTCTAGTTTAGAATTTGAGCATCAACAATGATTGACCTTCTATGTTTACTTTTAGAATAGCATTGTCAAACACACTTTTTATTTTTGTGTAGAAATTTCCAAATCATCCTATCAAGTTCAAACCAATATTTTAAAAATCAGATAGAATCGCCCAGTTCAATTGAGAACCAGACCCATATCTGGTTCAGTCAGCATAAAAAATCATTGGTCAGAAAATTGGAAAAATCGGGTTGAACCAAGTTAGACTGGTCGGATCACTAAACCGGATCCAGTTTTGGAAAACCACTCAGTTTTTTAAAGCGCCCATATTTTTTATTTTTTCAAAAAAAAATCAGTTTTATAAATTAAAAAAATAAAAAATAATTTTCCTTAAATTTAACTTTAACAAAAAAAAATTATTGCACTCAAACTTTTATTCCATTTAATCTGCAAGACACTTGTGGTTGATCGATTGATCCATGTGAGATTTGATGCTTGAATTTATATTATGAAACTTGTATTTGTTGTGAATTATAATATATTTATTATAGATATTAAGTATTTGTTATAAATTTTATGGATTTTTACTTTATAAGTTACCAAGTTTTGAATATTTTAATATATTTCATGTATTTCTTATTATTTCATTATTTATTTAGTGAAAAGTTCAACCGTGGTTCAACCATAGTTCAATCGGTTGAATCAATTGAACCATGACCTGGAAGTCTCGCCGATTCGACCTCCGATCCGATTTTTAAAACATTGGTTCAAACTATCCATATTTCTCAAGAGAAATAATCTCCGACATATTTTATGTTTTCCCCCTCTCATCCACATGGAATCCAAAATTATTGAAAAGTTAAAAAGAATGTCAATAAAAGAACTTCTACATTGCATTGAAAATATATACTTTACTACGAATAATATTGACAAATTCGACCCAGCTTCTTCTTTTTTACCGTTATATTTTCATTCTTAATAACATATTTGAGTTTATATACAAAAACAGTTGAAATCCAAGTGTCAATGGTTAGTCTCACATCGACTAAGAATGAAAGAAATATGAGATATATAAGAGTGATGACTCATATAATTAATGGCTTAAAGTTTTGGGTGAAGAAGTTAACACAATATAGAAGGATCAAGTAGAGTGTACACAAATATAATAAATCATAGTACAATTGAAGTAGTAAAATAAGCTACAATTTCTTGCTTGCCCTAAATGTGTCTAATTGTGCGACTTCCATCTTCAATTTCAAAAATCGCTTCCACTAAGTGCGATCAACACACTTAAATTTGGTGGAGAATTTTAGTACTACACTATTTGTGTCACTTTCCATCCTAGATGAATGTGTGCCACTTCATATACAGGAAATCTAAAATTATTGAAAAGTTAAAAAGAAAAGTCAACAAAGGAATTTCTGTACTTTTTTGTATTACATTTTCCAAATGAACCTATCAACTTCAACCTAGCCATTTAGACTTTATGTTTACGCTTTCATACATAAAGGGAATCTAAAACTATTGAAAAGTTAAAAAGAAAAGTCAACAAAATCACTTCTATACTTTATTAAAAAAATATACATTATTGTGGAGAATTAATTAGAAATAATGTGAAAGTCGATTGAGGAGTCTTAGGACAAAAGCTGTTATCATTTACTTTAAAGCAATGCTGCAAAAAAAAAAAACATCTCAAAGAGTTCAACTAAATTAAATGAATGTTATTTGAAGCTGCCAAATGCAGATAAACTTGGTATACATCATAAAAACAAAGGAGCATGCACAAACAAGTCAACACACAGTTTTACATTAATCTTAAATTATTTGATAATGGGATTCACATTCCCTTATCTATTTTACATATGATTAGAAAGTGTTTTGAAAATATATTTATGATTTTTGTATTTATTGTATATCATATTATGTAAATAGGGATAGCATCTCATATATTTATTTTTGTATTTATTGTCTTGAGCTTATATAAAAACGACTAAGTCGTGTAGTTCAGACAAAGAGTTTCATCATATATCTCTCTCATGTTCTCTCATTCAACATGGTATAAGAGTCTACTCGATCGGGCCACACGCAGTTATATACACGTATCAAGTCCAATAGTGTTGGACATGAAGACGTGTATTGGGAAAAATTCATAAGAGATGGAGCTCTTTAATAGAGTTTATAAAGAGTGGTACTCTCACCTTACAAGCTGGTTTTGTAACGACAAGTTATGCCTAATATAAAACTAAGATTATCAGAGACTACTCGACTTGGTCACCCACCATTTATATACACGCAGTGTGGGCGTGAAAGGATGTATTAAGAAAAATCCATAAGAGGTGAAGCTCTATAATAGTTTATAAAGAGCAGTGCCCTCATCTTACGAGTTGGTTTTGTAAGGACGAGTTAGACTCAATATAAAACCTAAAAAAAGATTAGTTGTTAGAATTAGTTTATGTTAGTTGCAAATTAGTTAGATTAGTTGTAATAGTTACTTTGGAATCTATATATAAATAACATTTCACACCTATTATATAATTAACAATTTTCTTCATTCTATCAATACAATTTTATTTAGAATATTCAATTATTAGTCAATCTGCATAACTATTGGTCTACCATTTGCAAGCCTAAATATGAGGGTGGACTAGGATTTAGAAGTCTACAAAATTGGCAAACAATTGCTACACGATGAAGCTTGGATGAGAAATTAAGACTAGGTCAGAGACTAAGATATAATTGTAGCAATCTCACTAACCTTCTTTTCTACTCTCCAGCAACTTCTTAGATCATTAATAAAATTTCTCTTTTTAGATCTATCGGTCTCCATAGTTGTTACATCATGTAGCTTCATAAATGGTGTTGAGCATATATAATCTGCATTGGATTCAAAGTTTATAATACATTCAATTATTATAAATCAGATAGAGACAAGAGAATAAGAAATGCAGATGAATTGTATAAAACAAATACAATTTGATGTAATATAAATAAGTAAAGAGTATCACATGGTAACTAGTTTCACATGTGTTTTTTCATTGAAAAAAAATTACCTAAATTAAACGTGAACGTGAAAAAACTGAATACATCATTTTCTCTCATTAATTCACCAATACAAGTATTCAACAATTATTTCGCTTTCTTCTGTCAGCATCAAGACAAAACATCTTTTTACAATATTAAAATGCATTACCAATGCCACCAATCCATGGAAAATGCGTGTGGAACGGAAAGTTTGTTGGATATACATGCAATTTTAGAAATTTCCAAAACAATAAAATAAAAAATATAGTTATTATGTATTGGAATGAAACTAGTAATAATAATGAAAGAAATGGAAGTGGGGGTGATAATAGCAATGAAAGGGCATCCAGGGAGTGGGAAAAGCACGTTAGCAAAATCAATAGCTTCTAAACTCAAAATCCCTTTAATCGACAAAGACGATATTAAAGACTGTACTCACCCCCTTCTTTTAACCTCACCCGCTTCTCTTCTCAACGACCTATCATACGACGCCATCTGGCAGATTGCATCAACTCAACTTAGCCTCGGCCTCAGCGTTGTTCTCGATTCCCCTCTTTCTCGTAGGGCCCACCTCCACCGTCTTCGCGAACTCGCCGCCTCGTTTTCCGCTCGACTTCTTATTATTGAGCGTAGGCCTGCTGATAGTGATATATGGCGCCGGAGAGTGGAGGAACGCGGCGGCGGTGGACGAGGACATAAGCCGGCGACGTGGGAGGATTTGGAGAAGCTTCTGGAAGGTATGGGGGTTGTACTGAGTATGAGGTTGGATCGGTTGTGTTCTGATACTTTGGAGTTTATCTTCTCTCAGCTGTGAAGCCCTTTGAGATTTAGCCACGTGTCTTTCATCTCTGATAACAATAGTATAGTACTACCACTACTAACAATATACATAATGTTTGGTATTTTGTAATTACATATATTTTTTTAGTTTGTAATTTAATGTTTACTAGACTTCATTTTCTTGAAAATAATAAGTTTGCTCTTTGTCAATGTTGGAATATTACATGAGAGAAATGTATGTGTGAGGAATTTGTCTATATCTCATGTTGGGTTTGAATTTCACCCTAAAAAATCGATGAAAAGATTAGGGTGAGGCTAATATAATTTAAAATGAGTGAAAATATAAATTGGTCTATGAAATTGTAATAGTCGGTCAAATTTAGTTTTGAATTTTATAATTGACAAATAAATTCTTAAAATTATAAAATATAAATCAAAGTAATAGTTGCATAAATTTTTGCGACAGTAATTAAATATGTAATTTATCCACATTGATATCACATTAATTTCACATTCCAAGAACAAATTTACCGATAAAATTTTGTTATCTCAAAAATAAATTTGTGAGTAATTGTGCAAACAAATTAGTCTGTGAAAGAATTAAATTTCATCGGAAAATTAGTCCACTTTTTGATGACATTGATATGAAATCATCGTGAAGGGTCAAATTTCAATTAACATGTCACATCATAGTCTCTACAAATATAAGTTTAAATATTTTTTTTGATTATTTTACAATTTTAGAGATTTTTTTTGCTAATTTGCATAATTGAGAGATAAATTTGACTGACGTTTACAATTTAACTCCCGTTTGTTTATTATTATAAAAATGATTTTTTCAAAATAAAATGATTTTTAACCTATTTGTATACAATTTTGTAAAAATGATTGTTTAAACTACAGTGACCATTTCGTAGACACATTATAAAATTTAATCACTGTAATTGAGTACTCCTAAAAAACCAATAAATAAACACACACAACCAAAAAAATAATGATGTAGAAAAATCGAAAAAGAGAACAAAACTTACTTGATGAAAACCTAGGTGAGGGTCGCATTGAGAAAACTAACAATGTCTTGTAAAGAGAAAAAATGGTCACTGCGTGAAAGAGAAAAACGCAACTGATGAATTGATGTAAACTGATAAATAAAAACTTATTAAAGATTAACGGAGGGCAATTTGGGATTTTCAAAATAAGATATAGGTAATTGCATCATTTTCTCTCGTTAATGAGTGAAGTTTCGTGTTTTTCAATTGTGTTTTCTTTTTCTCTCTCATCTATCGCAAGAGGCAAATACGATAAGCTACTATTTTTAGCTTTTCATTTTTAGCCAAAAAATGATTTTTTTAACAAAATCAACTTAAAAAAATCTAAAACAAACGCGATTTTTTTATGAAAAAAATCTGAAACAAACGCACCAAATATCAAAGTCTTTAATGATTATTTTATGTCCTACTCTCTTAATTAAAATTGAATTTAAGCACAAGGTAGATGATTTATGCACAATCTAAATCATCAAGCCCAAAATACTCTTGTACGAGCGGCCATTTTAGAAATATATAGAAATATGAAATACTTAAATATAATTTGTCTTTTATATTTATCTAATATTTGTTTTGGTCTTTTATCTTTATTTTAATTCATTTTAATCATTTATCTTTTATAGGTGGTGTATTTTAGTCTTTGTCACAAATTCACAATCACAATAAAATTTATAACATCCGGTCATTGGAATCCCTTCTAACAATTGTCAATATGTATCTAGTATAATATTTTCTAAAAAACCATCCATTTGACTCAATTAAAGGCTTGCACTTGAAAAAATTCTTGCATGTTTTAAAACATATATAAACTTTTTGAAACGAATGACATTTATTAGAGTTTACTGTATTTTAACTAATTCATATTAAGATTGCACACTTAACTTTAACTTCACAACTGATCCAAAATTTGATTTTAATAATTCATGACAATAATTATACAATTATTTGAAATAGTTATAATGAAAAAGACTGAAATGTATTACTTATAAAAGGTAAAAGATCAAAATAAAAAATAAAAATAAAAGACTAAAACGAATATTTAATCAAAGATCAAAATTATATTAAAGCCAATAAAACACTACTCCTATGTAACCTATCCAAATAAGCTTAATTATAGGATAGTTCATGCACAATGTTGACCTCTTGGAAATTCGCAAAGTATATCAGAATCATAACAATATGATTATCAAATCATAGTTCCAGGCAGTTATATCTTTCAACTCAACAAAGTTAGCATCATGAGAAAGAAAAGTAGAACTAACACCATTACATTGTCATAAACTAGTTCTTGTAAAATATATTGCAGCACTTGCATATACATATGATCAGAAACTAGTGATTGTGTTAGGTTACTATATTACATTATCATAATTTTCTCCAAGTCCCACCTACAAGTGTATATAAATTCTTATGTTAATAAAACAAATTCACGTCCCACCAAAATATAGATAATGTTTCTCTAGCCCTAGTTTCAGGCAGTGTTTCCCCAACTCTAGCTTCAAGCATTGTTTCCAATTCAATTTCTACTGTTGTGGCTGATTTTGAATTTGTTTTTTTAATATAAATGAATGCCAACAACAACTCAAGTATAATAACTCCACAACAAATATTAATAATAATAATAATAATAATAATAATAATTAATATAATAATAATAATTATTATGCTATAGTTATTGTGCTTCAGATTAGTCAATGACTTCAAAAATGTGGTGGAGTAAACCAGTCAATAATGAATATCATTGTTCAATAGCTTGAAGAAAATACCAAAATAATCCTATTGAAGCATTTAAAAATGGGGTTGTTGGCTTTTCAGATTTTTTATTTAAAAATATGGTAAATTTTTTATTTGAATTTTCATACTCAAATCACACATGTACGATGTCACCTTCCAATACTATGGATGAACAATGAGTCGGGTAGGGCGGGTTCGGACTCAAAAACCACAACCGGTCCAAACAGTGGGTCATATACAAACCCATTTTCGTCCGTTTTGTCATACGAGTTGGTCGGTTCACGAGTGGCGCGGTTTTCGGGTGGTCTCAAACAACCAACCGGTCCAAACCGCGGATCATATACACAAACCCATTTTCGCCCGTTTTGTCATACGGGTTGGTCAGTTCACGGGTGGCGTGGTTTTCGAGTGGTTTGATATGGGTAAGTCTCAAACAACCAACAAAAAAATCCAAAAAAAAAAAAATACACATCATCAACTCTCATATCTGTATCAAATAGACTAACAAAAAAATACAGAAGAAGGTGGTCTCAAACAACCAACTGGTCCAAACCGCGGATCATATACACAAACCCATTTTCATCCGTTTTGTCATACGTGTTGGTCGATTCACGGGTGGCGCGGTTTTCAAGTGGTTGATATGGGTAAGTCTCAAACAACCAACAAAAGATCCAAATAAAGAAAATACACATCATCAACTCTCATATATGTATCAAACAGACCAACATAAAAATACAGAAGAAGAACAAAGGAATGTGAAGAGAAAAAAAGTTTCAAGAAGAAACAAAAAGAAGAAGACGGAAACGATGATGAAGAAGAACAGGTGGTTATCTTTTGGGTTTCGCTGCTGGAAGTTTCTAGCCTAAGCTTTCCAGTTGCTGTAATTGCAGCTTTCTCTCCAAACTTCTTTTCTCCATCTCAAGGTTACAAATCTTCACCGCCCAGTAAGCACGGTGCTCTTTTTCCACTGGGAGGTGGCATGCCTTACCAAACACAAGTCGATAAGGGGACATCCCTATTGGTGTTTTGTAGGTATTTCTATGAGCCCAAATAGCTTCTTCAAGCCGGTGGCTTCAGTCCTTCCTGTTTGGCTGCACCATCTTTTCTAAAATCTGTTTGATTTCCCTATTTGAGACTTCAGCTTGCCCATTAGTTTAGGGATGATAAAGTGTAGAAACTCTATCCACCACCCCATACTTCCGAAGCAAAGCGTCCATGGTGTAGTTGCAAAAAGGAGTGCCTTGATCACTTATGATGGCTCAGGGTATTCCAAACCTGCAAAAAATATTTGATCTGACAAAACCTGCAACAACTTTAGAATCATTAGTCCTAGTGGGTATTGCTTCCACCCACTTCGAAACATAATCAACAACAAGTAAAATGTAGAAAAAACCAAAAGATACAAGAAAAGGGCCCATAAAGTCAATGCCCCACACATCAAATACTTCACATAAAAGCATAGGTTGTTGAGGCATCTCACTCCTGTGAGTGATTGTTGTTCCTGCTATTTGGCACTGTTCACAAGTTCAGTAAGTCTCAAAAGCATCCTTAAACAAAGTGGGCCAAAAGAAACCGGAGTCTAAGACTTTTCTTGTTGTCCGTTGAGGACCAAAATGTCCCCTTACTTGAGAGGCATGACAAAAATGAAGAATGGATTGAGCCTCATGGTGGGGGACACAACGCCTAATTACCTAGTCACTACAGAATTTCCATAGGTATGGATCATCCCACACATAATATTTGGCATCACTTTTAAGTTTATGTATTTGTGCTCTAGACGCATCTGCAGGAAGAACTCCAGCAACTAGATAATTAACTAAATCAACAAACCAAGGAGTTAACTCACGCAACTGTAACAATTGCTCGTCTGGGAAGTCATCCTGAATGAAGGTGGGGTCCTCATCCAATTTTATTCTGCTCAAATGATCTGCCACCAGATTCTCAGCTCCACTCTTATCTTTAATCTTCAAATCAAATTCTTAGAGCAACAACACCAACCGGACCAATCTTGGTTTTGCTTCTGGTTTCTTCAGCAAGAACTTCAAAGCTGCATGGTCAGTAAAAACAACTACCTTGGAACCTAGCAAATATGATCTAAACTTATCAAGAGCAAAAACAATAGTTAAAAGTTCCTTTTCCGTGGTAGTATAATTAGTTTGTGCAGAATCTAAAGTCCTAGAAGCATAATAAATAACATGGGCAACCCTATCAACCCTTTGTGCAAGGACTGCCCCCCACTGCATAATTAGATGCATCACACATAATTTCAAAAGGGAGGGTCCACTTGGGTGGCTGAATGATGGGAGTAGAGGTCAATGTTGCCTTTAAGCAATTAAACGCCTTTTTGCATTTGTCATCAAAGGTGAAAGTGATATCTTTTTGCAGCAAATTTGACAGTGGAAGAGCTCTCTTGCTGAAGTCTTTGATAAAGCGCCTATAAAAACCTGCATGGCCAGGAAAAGAACGAATCTCGTGGACACAAGATGGGTAAGAAAAATTAGAAATCACATCAATCTTGGCAGGATCCACTTTCATCCCCTTCTTAGATATCACATGTCCCAAAACTATGCCTTATTCAACCATAAAATGACAATTTTCATAATTCAGCACAAGGTTAGTTTCAATGCATCTATGCAAAACTCTATCTAAACTGTTCAAGATGCAACAAATGAGGAACCATACACAATACAATCATCCATGAAAACTTCTAAACAATTTTCTATGATATCAGCAAAAATACTAATCATGCAGCGTTGGAAAGTGTCAGAAGCATTGCATAGGCCAAAAGGCATCCTCTTGTAGGCAAATGTGTCGAAAGGGCAAGTGAACGTGGTCTTTTCTTGGTCCTCTGGTTTAATATGGATCTGAAAATAACCTGAAAACCATCAAGAAAATAATAATATGACTTACCAGCTAACCGTTCAAGCGTCTGATCAATGAATGGTAAAGGAAAATGATCCTTTCTAGTTACCTGGTTTAGTCTCCTGTAATTGATGCATACCCTCCAACTATTCTGCACTCATGTGGGGATAAGTTCATTATTCTCATTTTTAACCACTGTGAGTCTAGTTTTCTTAGGGACTACCTGCAACGAACTCACCCATTGACTATCATAGATGCGGTATATGATGCCTGCTTGTAAGAGCTTGGTCACTTCCTTTTTTACAACATCCAGAATTAAAGGGTTAAGTCGCCTTTGGGGTTGCCTGACTGATTTCACCCCATCCTCCAGTAGCATCCTATGCATACACATGGATGGGTTAATACCAGGAATATTTGCCAAGGTCCATCCGATCGCCTTCTTGTGTCTTCTCAAAATCTGCAACAACTTCTCTTCCTGTTCATCTTCAAGTTTGGCTGAAATAATCACAAGTAACTTGCTACTCCCTTCTAAATATGCATATTTCAAATTTTCAGCAAGTGGTTTAAGCTCTATAGCTGGTGGCTGCTCAATGGAGGGTACAACACTAGTGGCCGAAGCTAAGTCTGCAAAATCAATAATGATAGTAGAAATATCAATATTAGCACAATGATCAACCTGCAAAGCAGCTTCGATCTCAGCACACACATAGCACAAATGAGTATCTATATAGAATTCACAAGTATAAGTATCATCAAAACCAGACAATGAAGGAAAATCAGTAGCAAACATATTGGGGTAAGTGCCATCAACAAAATCAGCAAGCAATTCAATTTGAAAAATAGAATGCTCTTCCATGGGGTGTTTCATAGCATCAAAGATGTTAAATTTTACAATGCTATCACCAAATTCCATGGATAGAGTTTCAACATGCACATCAATTTTTTTTCAAGAATGGTTTGCCTAAGATGATAGGCGCCCTGTTGGACTTAGTCTCTCCCTCCATGTCCACAATGTAAAAATCTGCAAGAAATATCAATTCATTAACTCGAACAAGTACATCCTCCACAAGTCCAGCAGGGCAAGCATTGCTCATGTCCGCCAATTGAATGGTAACACCTGTACTCTGTAAAGGTCCAAGAGCAAGAGAGTTAAAAATAGATGTAGGCATAACATTAATTGATGCTCCTAAATCTAACATGTCATTTTCAAATTGACTATTGCCTATGGTACATGGGATGGTAAAAGTTCCTAGATGCATTTTTGGGGCATGGGCTGAATAAGGGCTGAAACATTGTGTCCTATGTTTACTCTTTCATTACCTTTTAACCTTCTCTTGTGTGTGCACAACTCTTTTAGAAATTTGGCATATCTTAGAATCTGTTTAATTGTTTCAATGAGGGGAATGTTCACTTCCACCTTACTAAATGTATCCAAGATCTCTTTGTCCCTATCTTCCGTCATTTTCTTAGTCTTCATTGCCCTTTGAGGGGCATTTGATATTTCAAGGTAATTGCACTGACATTAGGGGCATTAGGGACATTTGGATTTACTACTGACTGGGCAGGTAGTTGGTTTGATCCCTGAGTCTGCATCTGATTAATTGAAGTGGCCAGCTGGCCAATCTTTGTCTCCAAATTCTGAATTGTGGAATCTGTTCTTTGTTGAAATTGGAGATTTTGGACAACCATTTGTTTAACAAGGACCTTTAATGAAGGTGCATTATTTTGCTGCTGCTGATGTGGAATGTTTTGTTGTTGCGGAATGTTTTGTTGTTGATGAGGTTGCGGTTGTGCAGATGAATTCCCCCATCTCAGGTTGGGATGGTTTCTCCAACCAGGATTGTACCTGTTAGATGACAGATCATAGTTTGCTCGAGGATTGTATATGTTTGCTGCATATGCTTGAGGAGCATCAGTAATTGGATCTTCTTGCAATGTAGGACATGAATCTGTAGGATGCTCTAGAGAAGTGCAAATACCACAGACCACTGCTTGGGCTTTACTTACTGCCAATTTTTTTACTAAAGACGTAAGCTCATCAAGTCTGCTTTCTAGATTCTTGTGGGAAGAAGCTTGAATTTCATTCACTCCCCTTGTCAACACTGCTGAATTGCTTCTAGTTGTAAACTACTGAGAATTAATGGACATGTTCTCAATCAAAGCTTTTTCCACTTCTGGGGTCTTATCGACAAGTGCTCCCCCACTAGTAGCATCCAAAATGCTTCTATCCCTAGGTAGCAAGCCTTCATAAAAATACTGGATGAGCAATTGTTACGAAATCTGGTGATAAGGACATCTAGACACTAATTTCTTAAATCTCTCCCAATACTCATGAAATGATTCCCTGTCAATCTGCCTAATACCACATATTTCTTTTCTGATTAAAGCAGCTCTTGAGGCAGGGAATAATTTTTCTATAAACAAATTCTTCAAATCATTCTAACTTGTAACAGAACCTGGCTGAAGGTAGTATAACCAGTCCTTGGCAGCATCTTAAAGTGAGAATGGGAAGGCTCTCAGCTTGATATGGTCTTCTGTGACTCCTTGAGGCTTCATGGTAGAACACACAACATAGAACTCCTTCAAGTGTTTGTGGGGATCCTCACCTGCAAGACCATTAAACTTTGGAAGCAAGTGTCTTAAACCAGATTTAAGTTCAAATGGTACAGTAACTTCAGGATATGTGATACACAATGCAATATAAGTGACATTAGGTGCAACAAGTTGTCTTAAGGTTCTCTTATTCATATCATCCATATTTTGCAGCAAGTTGTCACTTTCACTATCTGACTCTGACTCGTTAGCACTAGCAGCTCTATTAAGTCTATGACGTAAATGAAAGGTCATATCTATTTTAGGGTTAAGGGAATGCAGATTCACAGAACTAGCCCTAGTCATGCATCATGAGAATATAACAATGCAATGTAAAACCACAATTATGAAAATTCCAACATTGTCCCTATCACTAAAATTGTAGTAAAAAATGGAAAACCCTATCAAATAAAATCCAAAATACCAACAAAAATTTCTACAAATCAAATAAAGATAACGCAAATTTTTTTTGGAATTTTTTGAGAATATGAAAAATTCAAAAAAGGGTCTAAGCGAAGGAATTTGGGATCTTGAGGGTCGAATCCCATAAAAAGTCCCTTCTAAGGGTGTCCTGTTCCTTATTTTTTTTGTGATTTTCTAGCGAAGTTTAGGGGCAATCCGAGACAATCGCATGAAAACCGATTTTTTTACTAGCAAAGTGTCTACGAGCTAGCAACAAGCCTATCCGACTTGTAGAGCAACAAAACAAGAAAAAAAAATTTGTTAGGATGGTTAGTAATACTCTAAAATTGGTTAATATTGTTATCAGAGAGTCCCCGACAACGGCGTCAATTTGATCCGCTATCGCACACGGGTCAAATACAAGTAACAAAACGTAAGTAGAGGTAATAACTAGAGTCGTTTCACAATGACTTCTGATATAATAATATTAGCCAAATTGAAAGTCGAAATTAGAAAGGGGGTTGTCGAAATTAGAAAGGAGATTTTTTATATTTTGTTCGAACAAATTAGCAAAACGATTAATCCACTAATTTGACAGTTTCAGACCTATCATAGATTCTATCAACTGATTTAATTTTTAAATCGTGACTCTATTCCTATTTGACTATAGAATTGATCAAACAAGTGTAACCAACCCTATGTGAATTCGGTTTCTTTGATTGGATTAAGCATCACAGTCATCGATGTATTACAGTTAACGATCAAGCGTCGCAAAACTATAATTTAATTAATATAGAAACCAAATTCTATCAAATTAATTTAATCAATCCTATTGAAATTCGAATTAAGCAATCTGAATAACAATATATATAATTGAATAAAGAGAAATAAAATCACAACGCAAAATTAACATTATAACCTGAATCTCAAGGTGTTGATGAAACTCCGAAACAGCAGATCAATCTAAGAAATTTAGCCTTCCATAAAATAAATAAATAAATAAACTGTTTTTCTATATCTCTCTCAATCTGAAACAGCATGGTTCAAAATAGAAGGAAACTCTGAATATATTGTATTCGCTTTCTTGGGCTTGTAAAACAAACGACCCAATACTTCAAATTATTACAAAAGCTCAGATAACTAAATCTGCAGTTTTGGCCCAGTAAAGTTCGGCATTGGGATTTTATTCAAACACAAAAGTTGTGGCTCTGATTTTTAGCTTTCCAACGCCTGCTCGCGTGCGTCAGTCCGATATCCAGAGCTCAAGTTATGGCCTACAGAATGAGCATGGGTCAATATGCAAATAATAAAATTAAAATTCAATTTCGACCCAAAGTTTAGAAACAAGCTAAAAAGTTAATCTAAGCTATACAAAACTTTTAAAATGCCACAATAAAAAACTAGAAACTTGTGCTCAAATGCTTTGATCAGGCAACAACCATTTAAGGTTCTTTCCCTCCAATCTGATATCGTGCATGTCTTCTCCTTCACCTTTAGTGTCGTCTACAGTCCAAGGCAACACTGAAAGAAGATAAAGACCAGATCAGATAATCCCATATTCGATCCATTGCAGAAGAGGCAGAAGTATTAGGAGCTAGAAAATTGGACAACTCCAACAACCCAACTTAACTCTAAAGGAAATTTATCCTTGTCAAGAGTGTGAGTTATTTTCCTTGTATAAATGATTTTTCATAATGCATGTGGGTTCTTAGGTTGATTTCAACATCTTTTTCTGCTGAAAGATTTCTTTTCAGGGGTCTTGAAATAATGGGGGTTTTGAAATTGAGAATTGAGGAAATTTGTGAGGTTTTGCATGTAGGAATTGCTGAAACTTGCAGTCAATTCTTCAAAATTCATTCATTCTGCATGTGTGTGCTGATGATTATAATGTGTTAAGGGATTGAAAGAATGAGAGTGGAATGTTAATGGGCTAACTGGTGCATTATGTGTATTAATAGTTCTGTCTGAAACTTCCCTCGGAACATTTTGTTTTAATTCTATCTTGAACTTCCTCTGACTGAAACTTCCCTTTATCTTGAATTTTCTTTGACCGAGATTTCCCTTTGACGAGGTTTCCCTCTGACTGTAATTTCCCTTTGACTGGAACTTCTCTCCAGTTGGAAGTTCCCATTGATATTTGACCTAAGACAAATTTTACGTGTGGTATTGAATTACTTACGTTAAAGCTAATCAATTAATTAAACTATATATGATAATGAGGTATGTTTTATATACATAATGTCATAACATGCCTTATTTTAAAATGTTATGGTGGGACATGAGGTTATTTCAGAAATGAAATATCAGAAATGACAGATAAATGGGACGCCGGTTGAGGTCATGGCCAAGACCTACGCTCGTTGAGAAACTTGAGGCGACCTTTTTCACACTATGAGGAACATGAAGGAATACACACTTTTCCATACTTTAAGGAAAAGGAATGAAAAAAATGATTTTTTTTCTTAAGCAAAATTGCATAATCATGTCATGCTTGAATTTTCATCTAAGTAAATTTATTTGAACTGCCTTTCCCCTTTTTATAGAATCAACTGAGATTATTATCTCACCCCCCCCC
>JBBPBQ010000004.1:48699499-48761246 GCA_037974755.1 Cicer yamashitae
CCCCCCCCCCCCCCCATTTTTATGTATTATAGCATATAAGAGGACTTGAAATATGGACTCGGGCTTAGAGAAATATGTTGTAACAACCTTCTCACTTTCTTAAAAGACTAAGATAGTAATTAGATTGTTAAAATAGATTATTTACAAGATTAAGATAATAATTAGATTATTAAAAGTTGGAGTGGGAAAGTATTAGTAATAACAAGTACAAATGTCAAAAGAGGAAGATACATCAATCATCTCTTTTTATCTCTCACTCATAGGTATACCAACCCATTTAGACCTTCATTTCTCTCACCACCAACTCCATTGTCTCTTCTATCCTAAACAAAACCACACTTTCTTACTGTTGATCATCAACATCTAGCTCTTTTACTTTTCCCCCCAAGATCCTACAATGGCAGCAACCATCTGAAGTACTCTCCCTGGAATCCGATCTTGTGCATGCCTTCTCAATTTACATTGTTTATAAATATATAATAAATACTTATTTCATTTTCTAAGACAAAAAAGCACAAAAGCAACAACGCCATCATGAAACTTCTGGATCTGGGGGAGATAAAACTATAAATTTTTAGGTGAAACAAATTTGATGATAGAGAATAAACAATGAACCTCAAAAATCCAAATATTAGAAAAATGAAGGAAAAAGAGACAACAATTCTTGCATCATAACAAAAATAATTTCATAGGATAAATGTTTGTCACTAGTTAATTAGTTAGAATTAGTATAATTTTAATATCTTATAAATAAAATGAGAATAATTATAACTATTATAAAACCGTAGACGAGACAAATAATCGTAACTAAACACTAGCTAATTAGAATTTTTTTCAATATCAACAAAAAAATAAAAATGATTATAAATAAAATAAATATATTGTTTTTTTCACACTTCAAATGTTACACATTGTTTTTTTAAAATTAGTCATTAAAGAAGATTTTGGAATATATAATTCATATATAAAACAAATGTTTGTTTTTAATCCATTAGTTAAATTTATTATTATTTTATATCTTCTAAATAAAATTGAAAAAATAATTATAATATAAGAATTACAATTTATTATAAACGTTATGCACGAGACAACTATTTGTCAATAAAGAATTAGTAAAAATTAGGATTTTTTTTTAATATTGTCGACATAAAAACGAAATCAAATCTAATAGACGAGACAAATTGACACCTATGAGATTGAAAAACATAAACAAGACAACTTATGACAGAATAAAATTTCAAAATGATTATCTAACATGGGACGGGATGATCCCGGTAAGATTGAACTATCATACATACATCAGACAAGTTCTTAGTCATACAAATTTAAAAATAATTATGATCCACAAGACAATTTTTCACATATGAGATTAAATTATCATACATATGAAAAGTTCTCACTAATAAAAATCAAACTCAATATCACTAGAAGACTAGTTTATCTATGCAATTATGATCATATTTTATATGTTTCACTTTAGTTTAGATATATTACACACAAAGAAGAAATTTGTGTATTCATATTTTATAAGTCTTCATCTCCTATTGCTTCTAATTTTCTAAGCATATTCACAATTTATATAAGTAAATATATTATTGTTTGAGTAACACAAAGATATACTATCAACCTTAGATCAATATAATCACATACGAGTATTTTACTAGTTCAATATAATTTATGAATTAGCTCTTCTCAATTTTTTTTTTGTCAATATCTCCGGTCAAAACTACAATATTTGTAAAATTAAATGTAATAAATGAAGATTACTTTTTTCCTATATTGAGTAAAAAACTATATTCTTTTAGAAAAGAATATTCACTTGCCCTTTTAAATCTAGATTACTGTTGAATATCCTCGGTCAATACTTTATTTTGATAATTATTTACATCATTAATAGAAAAAATTTATTTAGTCAATACTTTACCTATTAAAAAATTATAAATATTAATAATATTTAAAATGAATTTAAATATCTAAATCATTTTATAAATTAAATTTTATGAATGATTTGATAGGAAGATTCAAAGCATGATTATTACTATTTTTAATAAACGGTTATTATTTATTTTATATTCCATAAAATATAACCTTAAATATTTTAATTTATGTATATATTTGCATTCTTTTCTAAAATTCTTCTATAAATATATGATTTTATTCAAACAATTATTTTAACTTTTATATAACAAAGATTGTTCACTTTCAAATAAAAGATTAATTGAACGTGCAATGTCTTTTTGTATTCAAAAATTTCTTTTGATATGTGTGTTGACGTTGCTATCCGTGCACAATGTTCTTGGAACACATGTGACTATCACTAACGGACTGGAAAACAAGATGGACTTAACTGTTCATTGCAAATCTGCAGATGATGATTTGGGAGTTCGTGTTCTTCCTTTTCAGAAGTCCTTCTATTGGGGTTTCGGAATAAACTTTCCACGCACAACACAATATTATTGTTCCTTCCAGTGGAAAAGTGAACTTCATTGGTTTGACATATTCATAGTCGATAGAGATGATTGGGATACTAATTTTTGGATTATAAGCGAAAAAGGACCAATTTTTAAAGAGAAAAATGGTCGTCTCGATCAATATCCGTGGAATAAATAATTGATAATGTGTTACACATTTATTTATCTTAATAAATATTATACTTAAGGGTATTGATAACTCCTTATATTCTACATCTTCATTCAATCTTCTTACTATTAATATATATAGGATATCTTGTGAGAATACTCTTTTTATGTGAACATGGGAGGAATACTTCTCAACCTTTAGATTAAAATAGATTGTTGAGATTAAAAACTCAACTTTAAAAACATACGCGTCTCTCCCTATTTTATTATTTCTTCTAAACCATTTACGTTTTTATCTAATTGAATTTCAATTAAAATTGTTTATAAACACATATTAAATTTTTATTTTAATTTCTAAGAAAAAAAAAGCACCAAAGCAACAACGCCATCGTGAAACTTTTGCGTCTAGGTGAGATAAAACTATAAACTTTTAGGTGAAACAAATTCGATGATAGAGAAAAAACAATGAACATAAAAAATCCAAAATTTTAGAAAAATGAAGGAAAAACAGAAAACAATTCTTGCATCTTAACCAAAATTAGTATAATTTTAATATCTTCTAAATAAAAAGAAAATAATTATAATTATTATAAAACCGTACACGGAAAAAATAATTGTCACCAAAGAACTAGTGAAGTAAAAGGCTAAATACCACCTATGGTCCCTTAACTTAATTTCGGTTAACGATTTAATCTTTTATCTTTTTTTTTCCAATTTGGTCATTTATGTTTTTAAATAATTTCAGTGTTACCCTTTAAGTGGGCTTCCGTTAAGAAAAAGTTAAAAAAACTCTCATTTGAATCATTGCATATGTTCATCAAACCTATAGGATCGGTTGCCACTGATATGAAGTGATGTGTATGGAGTATAAACACACAATAGCTTCAGTTTTAACGAATCAATCCTATTACCAAACTTAGAACAAACTTTGAACATTTTTCTGAAATATTTCCAAAAAACATAAAGGGCAACTTTTTCTGAAAACGGATGAGGGATTTTTTAACTTTTTCTTAATGGAACCCCACTTAAAGGGTAACGCTGAAATTATTTAAAAACATAAAGGATCAAATCGAAAAAAAAAAAAACAAGATACAGGACTAAATCGTTAACTGAAATTAAGTTAAGGGACCACGGGTGGTATTTAGCCTAAATAAAATAATTCTAGTTTTTTTCACACTTCAAATTTTTCACATTGTTTTTTAAACAATTAGTCGATAAAGAAGATTTTGGAACATACAATTCATACACGAATCAAATGTTTATTTTTAATCTATTAGTTAAATTTGTTTTTCTTTTATATCTTATAAATAAAATTGAAAATAATTGTAACATACTAATTACAATTTATTATATACGTCATGATCGGGACAAATATTTGTCAATAAAGAATTAGTAAAAATTAGGTTTTTTTTAATAATGTCAACATAAAAATGAAATCAATTATAATAGATGGGACAAATTGTCACCTACGATATTAAAAAACATAAACAAAGCAAATTTTGAGAGATTAAAATTTCAAAATAATTATCTAACACGCGACAAGTTGTTCCCAATGAGATAAACTATCATACATACATTGGAATAGTACTTACTCATACAAATTTCGAAATAATTGTCATCCACAAGAAAATCTATTACTTATGAGATTGAACTTATTAGAATAAAATTGGCTTAATTTAAAGAACTAATGTTTTAATTAAGTGTGAAGTTCCAAGATCCAAAGTATTGTGTAGAATATTAGGATATATCCTCTGATGATTATAAAATGACTTGGTACATTCTGCATTCCAAATCTGGTGAAAAGTGTCACAGCATAAACCCCAAAATAATATATAATAACTTATACCAGATTTTTTGAAAAAATATTGCAAGCGGATAAATAAAACTCTTTCAGAGGAAAAAATAAATAAACTTTACAAGCTATTTAGGATATCACATTTCTCAAAATTCAAAAGGAACACTTTAAACTTTTTTTTGTCCTATAAAACAGGGCAATCTCCATAAACTTGATTTAACTTGAATTTCTTAATTTAATTCCAAAAACTTACTAGTACTTATAAGGTTTTCATACAAAAAATCATTTCTAATTAAATAAATAAAAATGAAACTTATGACTCTCATTCCTGGTATCACCTATGAGAGCAGAGCTTCTCCCAAACTTGTACTTGAAGACTCATTAACCTGTAATAACTGCGATTTCGCAAACGCATGGTCAAGCCAGACAAACACAAACAACGAAGGAGGTGAGTTTCTAAATCATGTTGATAGTATAATATATGTTAGAGGGACACGCAATCAATCATAAATAAATTGTATTGTTACACAACCATTCTTCAAAGAAAAATATCACATTATAAAGTCAAAATCAATCAAGGAAAATCAATATATTTCACTATAACATCAAATCATCTAAGAGAAATTATTATCACACACGACAGATATTAATTGCAACAAAACAATCACAAGAAAATGCAATGATATGCATGATTTTAGACTCTACTTCACAATTTGGTATCATTCTAAATATGAAGTTCATGGTTAGGAGGCTTGATACTATGCCGCCACCCGAGTAGACAAACAATTCGAATTGGCCCAACTCAACCCGAGACACATATACGCGACAATCGAAGTAAACGTGTGTTGCATAGTAGCTCCCGACATTTGAAGTGCTACCTCCAAGGCACTTAGGAATTCCCCACCCAAATACCTCCAAGCTCTAACAATCTTACCTTAAGGCTCAATAGTAGACGGCCACGATCAAACTCATTCCGTTGTACTTCCCCGAAATCACTAGACTTGTCAGGTCATACCTATATGATGACAAAATAATCACCACTTCAAAAATTATCAACATCTATTTTCTTCCCTCATTGGCCTAGATTACTCCATTATTTTTAGCACAAGTTGGAATCATCACTATTTCATCAACTATGGGGCACTGGCGGAGCTTGGTAGGGACGAGGGGTGGCCGCGGCCACCCAAAAAAAAAAAAATTTATAGGTCCAGTCTCTCTTCCTCTCTCTTCCAGATCCAGTCTCCATCTCTCTCTCCCTCTTGATTTCTGAACGCGAATACGATTCACGAGTCCACCTTCTTGCCGTCTTGCGTCGCTGATGCCTCGCCTTGCCTCGGCCTCGGCCGTTCTTCGTTAAAACTCCAAAGGTTTGAAATTTGTTGATTTGCTGATTTTTGTTGCATACAAGGTGTTTGTGCTTTTGCTGATTTTTGTTGCATACAAGGTGTTTGTGCTTTTGTTGGTTTTTGTTACATACAAGGTGTTTGTGCTTTTGCTGATTTTTGTTGCATACAAGGTGTTTGTCCTTTAGCTAAATTGTTAAATTGTTAAATTGCTGATTTTAGAATGATTTGCTAAATTGTTGGCTGCCTGTTTAGAATGATGGCTAAATTGTTAAACTACTAAATTGCTGGTTTTAGAATGATTTACTAAATTGTTGGCTGCCTGTTTAGAATCATGGCACTTGCTGCAGGTTTTATCTGAAAGGTATTTCCAGTCATATGTTTTCTTAGTTGGATGATAAAATGTGTTTAGTTCCAATGGGCAATTTATTGAGTATTTAGTTATTGGTAAACTGTAATTGATTGTTTGATCCAATTAGCCAACAACACCTTATATGATTAGGCTTGTTAGTAGTAGTTGTTTGTTTCAACAAGTGTTCTTATGCCTCGTAAATTTGTTCCTTTAATTGTTAGGGAAGAATCAGTACTTCAAGACATTCAACCTGATGCACTACATGTGAAATTTCAAGATCCCAACTTTTCGGAGGAGGCACAGTTAATTGATGTTCGAGAGCCTGATGAAGTGTATGCTCCTAATTTTCCTCATCTTTTAACTAGTGTTGTAAATCACTGAAATGCATTCTTGTATGATTTGCATTTTAGTTTAACTCTGTTAGTAAACTGAATGAGTGGTGATAAGCTGATAAGAATTAGGGATGACAATATAACCCGCACCCGCGGGTACCCACCCAAGCCCGCTTGATTTGGACGGGGAAAACCCGCTTTAATTGGGTGCGGGTGCGAGTGCGGATTTTCCCTGAAAATAAAATTCGGGTGCGGGGGTGATGATATCCACCTCGCACCCGCACCCGAACCCGCCCCACAAGTAATATTAATGTAATTTTTAAATTTTATATACATATACATATTGAATATACTTAATATTTTTTTAAACATTAAAAATTATAATCTTATCTATATAGAAAATATTTTTTTTTTTATTTTATACTTGTCTAATAACAATTATTTTATTATATTAATTATAATAGATATGATTTTTACATTTATAATCTTATATATATATGAATGGGTGCGGGTGCGGGCGGGGAAACCCGAACCCCGTTGCGGGCGGAGATGGGTGTCTAACTTCTACACCCGCTATGAAACAGGGGCGGGTGCGGGTTTTCCCGATTAGTCGGGTGCGAGGGTGGAGGAGGCAAAATCCGCCCCCGCCGCGCCCCGTTGCCATGCCTAATAAGAATATAAGCTTGGACACGAGAAATTTATAATAAAATTGAAAGTTTTGAGAGCATTTCAATGTTAGTGCACCTTTGATATCTCATCTATGAAACACTGACATATGCAACGGACACGACATTGACACGTTGACACCAATAATAATTTGACAAATGGAATAAATTGAATGTAACTACACGTGTCAGTGTCGTCGTGGTGTTAAATACTAATATATGTCAAACATCATATGTGCATTCAATTTGAAGTGGCGGTGCTACGTAGTACTTCATAGACTAGAACAATCTACCTTTATTTGATTGTATGTATGGGATATTCATTTAGTAGCTTACTCTTGTATGCATATATTTTTCTTTTGCTCAGATTTTTTTAATAGTCTTTATATTGTTTATGCTTACTTGAGTGGCTGATTTTAGTTTTCTCAATCTTTTAATGATATTCACATCATATGCAGAACCAAAGCATCTTTGCTAGGATTTACGGTCCTTCCCCTCCGACAAGGTATATAAGGTATTTCATTTTTTGTTGCATATTATTTGCATATTTGATTTATACATATTATAATTTTATGTCGGCCACCCCAAACTTTTTAATCAAGCTCCGCCACTACTTTGGGGTTACTTTAGAATTCTCATCACAAATGTATAACATCACTATGATCAATCATTCATCATCACATGAACTTATCACAATTTATAATATCACTATCATCAATCATAAATTATAATCACCACATTAACTTATATCATACAATACATCCATATTTTATTATCACCTCACATAAACTCGTCTAATCAAACACATGCACCAAATTCATTCGACATCCAATATCACAATATTATCAAATACCACACATTCTACGAAATTAAAACAATCAACACCTTATAAATGTTTTTATTCCACATTTTAATATCACAGTTTCGATATTTGCACATTAATTAATTTATCACTCAAATGACTACTACCATACGGAGCGAGCCCCGATGAATCGTTGGGAAATACGGTTTTCTCGTTTATCTCACAATATATTATACTCGTAAATTCAAACGCTCTTTCACCCCTTACCTTATTTTGACGCTTTCTCAAACACACGAATCAATGAGAGTTTTCAACAGCAACTACAGATCGACCACGTACAACAAACGAATCTAAAAATAAATGGCGAGTTCACAAAATTGTTGAGACACGAATGATAAATTATGCAAAGCATAAAAATCAATGTTAAATAATTAATAATTTTAGGAGGAAAAAGGGGTCAAAACGACGAGAAAAAATCTGTAAAAAATGTCTCACCAACTCGTCGGAGCGTTAGAAGGGTCTGAAGTCAACTTCACCGAAAAATGCAAATGAGTAGTGCTACTTGAAGGTTTCGCAAGAGGAATCCAAAAACGATATCCATTTTTCCAAAAGAAGCTATTAATGTCCAAAATTGAAGCGAAACAGAAACAACAATGGGGAAGCTAATCTTTGAGACAAGGATTCGCGTTTATGAGCATCTGGAATGAATGGGGACATCAGGTAGATTACATATGAAAGGGGACATCAGGTAGATTACATATATGGTCTCATTTTTCACCATTGGTGCTTGTGGTGTCTGAAACTAGCAAAAATGGTGGTTTATGGTGGGTTTCGCGGTAGAGGTAAGGATGAACATCACATAAGATATTCAATAGTTTGATGTTGCACAAGGATGATAATGAAGGGTATGGTTTTGGGTGTATAGATTGGTTAGAAGCGAGTTAAATTGGGGTTCAACGGCATTTTGTTTGCGATGAAGATGAAATGCAGAAGGTTTTCTAAAATCGGCACTCTAACTTGGTATTGTGGAAGACAATAAATAATGACCATGAGGTGTAAATAGTAGTCACTAAAAGAAAGAAGGTGCAAATCACTAACAAGCCTAAAACTATCTTTGTTTATTTAAGCTAATAACACCTTTTAATTTAAAGATTCACTTAAAGCACTATGTTAAGTAAATCACCACCCCCAAACTAATTATAAGTGTTTTCATGATTGTATTTTATAACAATAAATAAATTAAACTATTTAAAGCATCGTTAAAAAAGGCTAAATACCACCCGTGGTCCCTTAACTTAATTTCGGTTAACGATTTAGTCCTTTATCTTTTTTTTTCCCAATTTTGTCCTTTATGTTTTTAAATAATTTCAGCGTTACCCTTTAAGTGGGGTTCCGTTAAGAAAAAGTTAAAAAATCCCTCATCTAGATCATCGTATATGTTCATCAAACCTCTAGGAACGATTGTCACTGATCTGAAGTGATGTTTATGGAGTATAAATACTCATAGCTTCAGTTTTAACGAATCAATCCTACTACCAAATTTAGAACAAACTTTGAATATTTTTTTGAAATATTTTCAAAACATAAAGGATAACTTTATCTGAACACGAAGGAGTGATTTTTTTAACTTTTTCTTAACGAAATCCCACTTAAAGGATAACGCTGAAATTATTTAAAAACATAAAGGACCAAATCGGGAAAAAAAAAAAGATAAAGGACTAAATCGTTAACTGAAATTAAGTTAAGGGACCACGGATGGTATTTAGCCTTAAAAAAAATACTAATTACTAGAATAAACCACCTAAAATTACTAATCGTTTATTTTACTCATCTATAACTAAAATTTTATTCTTCCAAGTACTCATACTGAAATTTTTTTTTTAAATGATAAATAAATATAATATTAAAAACTTATATTAACAATTAAATTAAATATATATATATATATATATATAAATCTTCACATTAAAACACAAACACATATAAGAAAAATTAATCACAATATTACTTATATATATTATTAGGAGATTTCGGATGTTACAAAAAGCGCCTCTGATATATTGCTTTTGATAGTACAAGTAATGGACTGCTGCGACTGCCTCTGATGGTACTGATAAGGTTCTACTTAAGCTGCCTCTGATAAGGTTCTGCTATAATACTTAAAAATATCGTATAAAAAAAGGGAGGGGCAGTTCAAATAATTTTCCTGAGATGAAATTTTAAACATGACATGAATATAGCATTTTTTAATTTAAGAAAATAGTTCTTCATTTTTCCTCTATTTTCCTTAATTTATGGAAAAGTGTAACCTCTTTCTTTTCCTTAATATATGGAAAAGTTTCCCCAATGATCTTGACGTGGGTCACCAAAATAACTAAGAAGCTCTTGGTAAAGTTGGTCTAGCCGTGACCCCAATCGGCGTCTCGATTGTTCTTCCTTTACCCATTGTTTCATGTCTGAAACAATCCTCAATGTCCCACCGTGACTAATTAAAATATGTATCAAAATATCGTATATGTAATATGTTAATAAACTTTAACATAACATTATGCAAAGCAGAAGATACAAATTACTTTTTTGCCATTCATTAGAAGGAAGTCTCAGTTAGACAGAACATTTAATTAGAATAGGTTGTAGAATTAGGGGCAGTTTGATCGTAGGAAGGGTTAGATCAGAGGAAGACTAGGATCAAAGGCAGCCCGGTCAGAGGAAGACTTGGATCAGAGGTAGCTCGATCAGAGGAAGATCGGGATCAGAGGCATCTCGGTCATAAGAAGACTTGGATTAGAGACAGCCCGATCATAGGAAGACTGAGATCAGAGGCAGACCAATCAGAAGAAAACTTGGATCAAAGGTAGCTAGATCAGAGGCAGTCTGATCAGAGGATGACTTGGATCAGAGGAAGTCAAATCAGAGGAAGACTTGGATCAGGGGCAACCCAAGTAGAGGATGACTTGGATCAGAGGCAGTCATAATAAAGAAGAAATTAAAGGCAACCAAAATAAAGAAAGGGAAATCAAAGGCAGCAAAACAGAGAAAGGGAAATTAGAGGTAGCCAGATAGAGAAAGGAAATCAGAGGCAAAATAGCATTCATATATGGTTTTGGGAAATGCTTTAACTCAATAATTACCTTATTACATCTAATCCTCATTCCCTCAATACTTAACATTGTACAATTAGCCATACAACAAATGCATAATAAATTATTTTTGAATAACCGAATGTAGATTTTAACATTTCCTAAATGCCAAACCTCATAGTTTTTCCTCACTCTCAGATTTTAAGAAACCCATTACCTCCACCCATAAAGTAATTTCTAATTAGTAAAATAAAACCAAATCGAACCCAAAAATCTACATGCAAAATGTGAAATGAGTTCTAGGAAAAGAACTCACACTCTTGCCAAGAAGAAATCCCTTTAGAATCAAGTTGGTTCGGGAAGTTGTGGGCTTTCTTAGCTCTCAACTCTTTTACCTCTACTGTTCTGGTTTAATTATGAGATTCTCAAATATGCTCTTGGTCTTCTTTTAGTGCTCTTTTGGATAATTAATGGATGTTGAGAAGAAGGAATGGACATGCAAGGGGTCAGATTAGAGGTAAAGGACTTCAAAAGGCTGTTGCATTTCAAAGAATTTGGGAAGAAGAGGGAAAATGAGAAGTGATGAATACGGTGAACAGTAACCGAGTATGGTTGTGGGTTAGAATGTTTGTGAGAGTAAGTGGGATTGATAGTGAAAGAAAGAAAATGTACATGGCTAAGAAAGAAATGGAGATGGCATATTTCCTCTTTTGACAGTTAGACTTGTTAAAATTACCACTTTCCTATTCTCACTTTGAACATAAGTCAACTATTACTAAAAATAGGGTATTAATGTTTAATAACTTTCTAAAAATCTATTTATTATTTAAGTCGTGAAAATATTTCTAAAGTAGTGAGAGGGTTGTTACAAAAATGAAGCACCCTAGGCAATTCCCTAAAGACTGTATCAAACAACATGCCTCCAAACTTGAAGAACCACACTAACGCACAACAATTCCAAAACAAACAAACACAACACAACAAGCAAAACACAAAGTTCGAATTTATTCAAATTTTATCTAAGTGATGAGAAAGAAAATATAAAAGCATTATCTTGTAAACATCCTCTTGTGAGAGAGAATTTTCAATAAACTCAAACACTCATTCATTTGTAACTAAGCCTAGTAGCGGCTGTCTGTTGTCCTCATCATTTTGACGATACTAAGTTGAAAGTTGAGAAGACATTGTTAGAACTTGTAATTCAGTCTCTTAGTGGCTACACTTTCCTCAACAACTTGAGCTACTAAGTTGGAGCTGAGAAGATTGAACACTGTCATTGTGAATAACCAATGTTCAAGTGTAAGTTCTGATTCAATATGTTTAGTGGATTAAATCCTTCAAGAGGAAAGGACTGAATGTAGCTACTGAATTAGAAGTGAACCAGGATGAATTGATGTGTCTTTGCATTCTATTTTATCTTATCTATTTTGTTTATTTGCTTCAATTTTTAGCCTCATAAAAAAGTTTTAAAAACAATAAACACAATTCAAATCCTCTATTTCTTGTGTTTCTTAACCAACAAGTGGCAACAGAGTTTGGTCTCAAAGTTGAGCACTTAACGGTGTTTTCAGTAAAAAGATATGTATTGTTTTATGGCTAATTGTCGTGAAGAAGTTATAGGAGTAAACGTAAACATTCCTCCCTTGTTTGATGGAGAAAAGTTTGAATACTAGAAAGATAGACTCATAAGTTTCTACATCTCTCATGTTCTCTCATTCAAAATGGTATCAAAGATCGGGTCACCTACCATTTATATACACACACCAAGTCCAATAGTGTTGGGCATGAAGGGGTGTATTGGGAAAAACCCATAAGAGATGGAGTTGTATAATAGAGTTTATAAAGAGTGGTACCTCTCACTTTACAAGTCGGTTTTGTAAGGATGAGTTAGGTCCAGTATAAAACCTAAGTTGTATCAGAGCCTACTGGATCGGACCACCCACCATTTATATACACGCAGTGTTGGGCGTGAGGGGTGTATTAGAAAAAACCCATAAGAGATGAAGCTCTATAATAGTTTATAAAGAGAGATAGCTTTCACCTTACGAGCCGGTTTTGTAAGGATGAGTTAGTGTCAATATAAAACCTATAAAAAAAAATTAGTTGTTAACATTAGTTTATGTTAGTCGCAAATTAGTTAGATTAGTTGTAAATATGAGGGTGGACTAGGATTTTGAAGTCTCAAAAATTGGTAAACAATTGCTACACGATGAAGCTTGGATGAGAAATTAAGACTAGGTCAGAGACTAAGATATAATTGTAGCAATCTCACTAACCTTCTTTCTACTCTCCAGCAACATCTCTAGGGACTATTAGATCACAAATAAAACTCCTCTTTTTATATCAATCCGTCTCCACTGCCGCTACATCATGCAACTCCATAAATGATGCTGACCATATATAATCTGCACTAGATTCAAAGTTTATAATATATTCAATTATTATAAACCAGATAGAGACACCAGAATATGAAATGCAGATGAATTGTGTAAAACAAATACAATTTCATGTAATATAAATAAGTAAAGAGTATCACATGGTAACTAGTTTCACCTATGTTTTTTTTCAATTACATCCAAATAAGTTATCTTAATTAAATTCAGATATATGTGAACTAAGTTTACGTAAATTTAGTTTACATTATTTATATGGATGTAATTGAAAAATGAAAAGAAAAATAACTAGGATGAAACTGGCAAAAGTGAAAATATATAAATCATATGTGAGAGGAAAAAAACTGAAAACATCGTTTTCTCTCATTAATTCACCAATAAAATTATTCAACAATTATTTTCCTTTCTTCTCTCAGCATCAAGACAAAACATCTTTTGACAATATTGAAATGCAGTACCTGTGCCACCAATCCATGGAAAATGTGTGAGGAACGGAATGTTTGTTGGATATACATGTAATTTTAGAAATTTCCAAAACAATAAAATAAAAAAATATAGTTATTATGTATTTGAATGAAACTAGTAATAATAATGAAAGAAATGGAAGTGGGGGTGATAATAGCAATGAAAGGGCATCCAGGGAGTGGGAAAAGCACGTTAGCAAAATCAATAGCTTCTAAACTCAAAATCCCTTTAATCGACAAAGACGATATTAAAGACTGTACTCACCCCCTTCTTTTAACCTCACCCGCTTCTCTTCTCAACGACCTATCATACGACGCCATCTGGCAGATTGCATCAACTCAACTTAGCCTCGGCCTCAGCGTTGTTCTCGATTCTCCTCTTTCTCGTAGGGCCCACCTCAACCGTCTTCGCAAACTCGCCGCCTCGTTTTCCGCTCGACTTCTTATTATTGAGCGTATGCCTGCTGATAGTGATATATGGCACCGGAGAGTGGAGGAACGGGGTGGCGGTGGACGAGTATATAAGTTGGCGACGTGGGAGGATATGGAGAAGCTTCTAGAAGAGTATGGGGTTGTACTGAGTATGAAGTGGGTGACGTGGCTAGGTTGGTGGTGGATACAACCGCTCTGTTTTCGTTGGATCGGTTGTGTTCTGATGCTTTGGAGTTTATCTTCTCTCATGCTGGGAAGTCCATTTTTTGTGGTCCTTGCGTAAACCTCCACCGAAGGCTTTCATGGTTGCGCTCACTGATTATCCTCTTTCTTATTTTAGTGCTATTCTACTACCTGAAGGTTTTTTGGATCGAACTGCTGAGATTGGAAAGGTGACTGGATGGGTCCCATAGACCCAAATACTAGTCCGCAGCAATAAGAGGATTTGTTTCGCGTTATGGATGGAATTCCACACTATAGAGCATATATTCAGGAGTGCCTATGGCCACGTGGCCGATGTTCGCTGAACAACAGACAAATGCTTTTGAATTGGTGTGTGAATTGAAGATGAGTGTAGAGATTGCATTAGATTATAGGGTGGAATTTGACGATGGGCCTAACTATCTTGTAACTGCTGATAAAATTGAGAGATGAATAAATAACGTGTTGGATAAGGATGGAGAGGTAAGGAAGAAAGTGAAAGAGATGGATGAAAAGAGTAGGAAGATTTTAATTAGAAGGTGAGTCTTCCTACACTTATTTAGCTGGATTGATTGATTTGATTATTGAATGAATCAAGTATGTCCTTTTTGTTTTCCTTTTTATTTTAATACTTTTTTAGCTTAATAAAAGTATGATATTAAAGGAATTTACAAATTAAAAAATTATAAGTGTGGTCCAATACAAAATAAAATTTACACCCTTCAAATATAAAAATAACATAAAAATAATGAGGGTCGGTGCTATACTTGATAAGTATTTTTTGTATGTAACAGGATGGTAAACAATAATACTATCAAAAACTCATACACAATGTAAGATTCGTAGTTTGAACACCATACTTAATTTATAACCTAACCATATCGGTATTTACTAGGTGAACTAGACTTTACAATCAGTTTTATTCTCATTAATAGTTATTATTAATTAATTATTACTATTTTTAATATACAATTATTAATTATTTTATATTCCATAAAGCATTACCTTAAATATTTTATTTTATTTATATATTTGCATATATATATATATATATATATATATTATCGGGTGAGAATACTCTTTTTAGATTAAAATTGATTGTTCAGATTAAAAACTCAATTTTAAAAAAACATGTGTCTCTCCCTATTTTATTATTTCTTCTAAACCATTTACCTTTTCTCTTCTTGAATTTCAATTTACATTGTTTATAAATGTATATTAAATACTTATTTCATTTTCTAAGAAAAACAAAACACAAAAGCAACAACTCCATCATGAAACTTCTGGATCTGAGTGAGATAAAACTATAAAATTTAAGGTGAATAAAATTCAATGATTGAGCGTAAACAATGAACCTAAAAAATCCAAAATTTTAGAAAAAAGAGACAACAATTCTTGCAGCCTAACAAAAATAATTTCGTATGATAAATGTTTGTCGCTAATTAATTAGTTAAACTTAGTATAATTTCGATATCTCCTAAATAAAATGAGAATAATTATAATTATTATAAAACCGTAGACAGAACAAATAATTGTCACTAAAGACAAGTTAAAATTAGAATTTTTTCAATATCAACAGAATGATTATAAATAAAATAACTATATATTGTTTTTATGACGCTTCAAATTTTTCACATTGTTTTTTTTTAAATTAGTCATTAAAGAAGATTTTGAAACATATAATTCATTCATGAAACAAATGTTTGTTTATAATCTATTAGTTAAATTTATTATATTTTTTATATTGTAACAATCATCACCATGTATCTAGAATATGGTAATAAATTTATATATTCAAATATTTCAGAAGCAATCATATAAAGTTATCAGTACAATCTTAAAAATATTATTTTAACTACATAATACATAGTGTACCATCATCCCCAAATGTACCAGTACATAAAACACTTACAATTTAAAAAAAAAAACACTATTGAGTTCTATCATTTGTTGTCTGAATTCCATACTTCAAGCCCCTCTATCTGCTATATTATATAAGAAAATAAGGTGTGAGATAATAATCTCAGTGAGTTCTATTAAAAGCCAAAGACAGTTTGAAATAATTTTCTTTAAGAAAATAATGAAAACTTGACATGAATATGCAACGTTTTTCATTAGCCATTGACCAAACATTTAAAATATTTTCCTTTACTTGAAGCACAAAAAAACTCTACATTCTCTTTCTTTTCTTAATTCAGAAAATCTTTAAAATTTCAATTTCCTTTTATAAGGAAAAGCTTGATGATTTTCATTTCTTCTTATAAGGAAAAGCTCCTTCAATCACCTGATGTGGGTAACTCAGATAATTGGAGTCTCTTGTAAAGATGTTCTGGCTATGATCCCAATTGGCGTTCCAATTGTTTTACTCTTATCCATTATTTTCTGGCCTGAAACAAAACTAAAATTCTCTCCGTAATATGCATGTCATTATAATATTTATGAAATGAGACTAGTTTAACTTTCATACACGAGACTAATAAAAAATCAAATGCACTGTCATACACGAGACTACTTTTCCATGCAATTATGATCATGCTTTGTATGTTTAACTTTAGTTTAGAAATATAAAACAAAAAGAAGAAAATTGTATATTCATATTTTACTAATCTTTATCTCCCATTGCTTTTAATTTTCTAAGCATATTCACCATTTATATAAGTAATTATATTATTGTTTGAGTCACATAGAGACATACTATCAATCTTGAATCTATTTGCTCACACACTAGTATCTTACTAGTTCAATATAGTAAATAAATTAGCGCTTCTTAACTTTTTTTTGTCAATATCTCCAACCAAAACTATAATATTTGTAAAATTAATTACATTAAATTAAATATAATTAAATCAACATTACTTTTTTTTCCTAAATTGACTATTCTATATTGAGTAAAAAGACCCTATTCTATTAAATATGACCTTAGCTACCTTTGAATTTACTTTGTTGAATATTCTTAGTCAATATTTTGTTTTGATAAATTTTTACACTATTAATTGAAAACTTTATTTAGTCAATACTTTGTTTGACTAAATATTTATTCAATGCTTTATCTATTAAAAATTATAAATATAAATAATGTTTAAAATGCATTTAAATATCTAAATTATTATATAACCTAAATTTTATGTATGTGTAAATTCTAGTTTTATAATCATTAATAATAAAGGTTTTATACTTAAAAAAATTTAAATTTTAGTTTGCCTTAAAAACATATTTATTATTTTTTATACAAACTTTCGATAAAAATTCGTTATACAAAATAATGAGGGTCGGTGCTATACCTGATAAGTATTTTTTGTATGTAACAAGATGATAAACAATAATATTATCAAAATCTCAGACACAATGTAAGATTCGTAGTTTGAACACTATACTTGATTTATAACCTAACCATATCGGTATTTACTAGGTGAGCTAGACTTTACGATTAGTTTTATTCTCATTAACAGTTATTATTAACAAATTTGAATAGTTTAGATGAATTGATTTGATAGGAAGATTCGAATCATAATAAATATTAATTTGAATAGTTATTATTAATTATTTTATATTCCATAAAACATTACCTTAAATATTTTATTTTATTTATATATTTGCATTTTTTCCTAAAATCCTTCTATAAATATACTATTGTATTCAAACAATTATTTTAACTTTTATATAATAAAGATTATTCACTTTCAAAGAAAATATTAATTGAAGGTGCAATGCCTTTATTTATCTAAAAGTTTCTTTTGATATGTGTGTTGACGTTGTTATCCGTACACAATGTTCTTAGAACACATGTGAGTATTGCTAACAGATTAGAAAATATTATAGATTTAACTGTTCACTACAAATTTAACAATGATGATATTGAAGTACATGTTCTTCATTTTAACGATGACTTTGGTTGGAATTTTCGACAAAACTTTTTTAGCACAACACAATTCTATTATTCCTTTAAGTGGAAAGGTGAATTTCGATGGTTTGACATATACATCAGCCGTAGAGATTCATGTGATAATTGTAATTGGGTTATCAGCCAAAAATGACTAATTAAGATAGATAAAACCGGTGCATTTCAGTATAAGTGTAATAAGTAATTGATAACGTGTTATACATTTGTTTATCTTAATAAATATTGTACTTTAGGGTATTGAGAACTCAGTGTATTCTACATCTTCATTCAATCTTCTTAGTAGAATCATATATATATATATATATATATATATATATATATATATATATATATATATATATATATATATATATATATATATATTCGTTCAAATAACACTATATGTGACGTCTTGTCAAATGTAAAGGTCATTTCCAAATAACAAACAAAGAGCAAATAAACATGCATATATATTTATTATAGCAAAATATAATTAAATCATATACTTTATTTAACAATTATAACCACAAAGCACCAAAGATAAAAATCAACCAAAATGAACAAATCATATTTGTAAGACTATATGGTAATGTATGATTCTGAAATATCACTACCTCATTGAGCACAAAGCCCCACCATTGGACAATGTTCAACCGTTGGATGAATGCTCTTCAAAGTTTCATGTTCAGTATCTCACGGTTGAGTATTTTTCTGAATCACATCGCATTTTCAAAGAACTGTCGTCACGTACTCGTGATTAGGCCCAGACCACCAATACATGCATGAATGTCATCATCTTAGTTAGTATCAAAATAGATCACTCAACTAGAGCGTCCAAAATCATTCAACATTGTCCTAAACCAACCTAGTTCAGACACAAAGTCATCATCTGGAATAACCATCTTTTACCAATCAAAATACACAAATTACTTAATCTAAGAATATCACTCATAAATATGTAATTAATATAACACACATATTTTAAAGATAACACACAAACAGAACCAATACATAACATCACAGTGCATTTATATCACATATAATTCAAGTAGAAAAACAAATGGAATAATGTCATTACCGTTACCAAAGTTGTTTGTAGAATTATGCGCCACAAACTCTTGTTCAACTCGGTTCACACCTTCAAATAAGTAATAATTAACTAAATATTTAATTGTCTTTCATCATCATCATCAAATAGATGGAACAAACAAAGCTAAGTTCATAAGAAAAATATAAGACAATATTGAAACAGCTACTCCCATACTTTGCATATGCTTTCATGTGATAATACATAAGAAAATTTGTACAAAGACCAATTCGAATTATTGTCTTCATACATGTGAGTCAACTATGCAGCAAAGGGCAGTGAACTGAACCAAAACAACTCTCAATTGTGCAATATACATAAGAACATCTTATTGTTAAAATAAATAAATGAAAATTATGATAAAAAGATAGTAGAAAACCACAATAAGTCCTCTTAACAAAATGAGAAGAAAAAAATTGTGAAGTTGAATCTTAGAGCTAACCAAACGACAACATCACGAGCACTTTTGAGAAAAGTGAAAAACTATGTGGATCCAGAGCTCCAAAAAGTTATCCTTTTGTCATAAGCATGCCTACAATACAACCAAACCACATATATTATTCATTAATGAATTCCAAGAAGATAATAACAATTCAAAGACAACCATACATTTCAATCTCACCTCACTTTCATTCAAGCAAAGCCATGACATCAGTCCAATACTCAAACAGTCTTCATTCTTTGGGAATCAAATCAATAATTTATAATCACAAGAAATTTTCGTTGCTATATAAAATAAAACAGGTATACTATATCAAATAACATTTCAAAACAGAGTGACTCACACTGAGTAAATCTTACATCAATCCCATGATGAAGAAATCAGAAGTGGTGTTTATACCTTTTCCAGGTCGGAGTCATCTAGCTTCCACTCTAGAATTCGCCAAGCTTTTAATCAACCGTGATAACCGTCTCCGAATAACTGTTTTAGTCTTCAAATTCTCACACACACCAGATGTTGATATCTACACTAAATCCCTTCCAATCTCTGATTCTCTCCACCTCATCAACCTTCCAGAATGTTCTATTCCACCAACCTCCGATCCAGTTTCCTCCATGACCGATCTCCTCGAATCTCAAAAACCAAACGTCAAACAAGCCGTCAACAAAATCATAACTGGAGAAGGAAACCTCGCTGCCTTCGTTGTTGACATGTTCTGCACAAAGATGATCGACATTGCCAAAGAATTTTCCGTTCCTTCCTTCATTTTCTTCACTTCTGGTATTGCTTTTCTTGGTTTGACGCTTCATCTAAACACTCTTCGCGAACGAGACAACGTCGATTCGACTCAGTTGCAGCAAATGAACGAGTTAACCGTCCCGACTTTCGCCAACTCGGTTCCTATTAACTCGTTGCCCAGTGCTCAAATACAAAAGGAATGGGAACCGTTTATGACAAGCTTTTCGAAAGGCCTCCGCAAAGCCGATGGCATTATAGTAAATTCGTTGGAAGAGCTAGAATCCTATGCAGTTCAGGCATTTTTAAATGATCCTGATCTAGCTGTTGTACCCATATATCCAGTGGGACCCATATTAAACCTTGAGTCCAAAACAAAGGGCACCGTTGATTTTGATGATATCATCAAGTGGCTTGATGATCAACCTCCTTCTTCGGTAGTTTTCCTTTGCTTCGGGAGCCAGGGTTCTTTCGGGGAGGATCAAGTTATGGAAATCGCGCGTGCTATTGAGAATAGTGGGGCCCATTTTTTGTGGTCTTTGCGTAAACCTCCACCGAAAGGTGCTAGGGTTGCGCCTACCGATTACCCTCTTTCTGATTAAAGTTCAATTTTACCTGAAGGTTTTTTAGATCGGACGATTGAGATTGGAAGGGTAATTGGATGGGCCCCACAAGCCCAAATATTGGCCCATCCAGCCATAGGAGGATTTGTTTCGCATTGTGGATGGAATTCCACGTTGGAAAGTATATATTTTGGTGTGCCAATGGCCACGTGGCCGTTGTTTGCTGAACAACAGACAAATGCTTTTGAATTGGTGTGTGAATTGAAGATGGGTGTGGAGATTGCATTGGATTATAGGGTGGAATCTGATGGTGGGGCTAACTATCTTGTAACTGCTGATAAGATTGAGAGAGGAATAAGGAGTGTGTTGGAAAATGGAGAGGTAAGGAAGAAAGTGAAAGAGATGAGTGAAAAGAGTAGGAAGACTTTGTTAGAAGGCGGATCTTCCTACACTTATTTAATTCGCTTGATTGATTTGATTATAGTATGAATCAAATGTGATATTAAATTATGCATCCTAGCACCCTCATTAAATTTTTTAAGAGAGTATTAGTTTAATTTTCAACACAAATCAATCCAGTAATACATAGTTATTGTAGCTATCTATATGCATGAGGTAAGTTTCTAGTTTAGAGTTTGAGCATCAACAATGATTGACCTTCTACGTTTACTTTTAGAATAGCATTCTCAAACACACTTTTTATTTTTGTGTAGGAATTTCCAAATCATCCTATCAAGTTCAAACCAATATTTTAAAAATCAGATAGAATCGCCCGGTTCAATTGAGAACCAGACCCATATCTGGTTCAGTCAGCATAAAAAATCATTGGTCAGAAAATCGGAAAAATCGGGTTGAACCAAGTTAGACTGGTCGGATCACTAAACCGGATCCGGTTTTGGAAAACCACTCAGTTTTTTAAAGCGCTCATATTTTTTATTTTTTCAAAAAAAATCAGTTTTTTAAATTAAAAAAATAAAAAATAATTTTCCTTAAATTTAACTTTAACAAAAAAAAATTATTTCACTCAAACTTTTATTCCATTTAATTTGCAAGACACTTGTAGTTGATCGGTTGATCCATGTGAGATTTGATGCTTGAATTTATATTATGAAACTTGTATTTGTTGTGAATTATAATATATTTATTATAGATATTAAGTATTTGTTATAAATTTTATGGATTATATTTTAATATATTTCATGTATTTCTTATTATTTCATTATTTATTTAGTGAAAAGTTCAACCGTGGTTCAACCATAGTTCAATCGGTTGAATCAATTGAACCATGACCTGAAAGTCTCGCCGATTCAACCTCCTATCCGATTTTTAAAACATTGGTTCAAACTATCCATATTTCTCAAGAGAAATAATCTACGACATATTTTATGTTTTCCCCCTCCCATCCACATGGAATCCAAAATTATTGAAAAGTTAAAAAGAATGTCAATAAAAGAACTTCTACATTGCATTGAAAATATATACTTTACTAAAAATAATATTGACAAATTCGACCCAGCTTCTTCTTTTATACCGTTATATTTTCATTCTTAATAACATATTTGAGTTTATATACAAAAACAGTTGAAATCCAAGTGTCAATGGTTAGTCTCACATCGACTAAGAATGAAAGAAATATGAGATATATAAGAGTGATGACTCATATAATTAATGGCTTAAAGTTTTGGGTGAAGAAGTTAACACAATATAGAAGGATCAACTACAGTGTACACAAATATAATAAATCATAGTACAATTGAAGTAGTAAAATAAGATACAATTTCTTGCTTGCCCTAAATGTGTCTATTTGTGCGACTTCCATCTTCAATTTCAAAAATCGCTTCCACTAAGTGCAATCAACACACTTAAATTTGGTGGAGAATTTTAGTACTACACTATTTGTGTCACTTTCCATCCTAGATGAATGTGTGCCACTTCATACGCAGGAAATCTAAAATTATTGAAAAGTTAAAAAGAAAAGTCAACAAAGGAATTTCTATACTTTTTTATATTACATTTTCCAAATGAACCTATCAACTTCAACCTAGCCATTTATACTTTATGTTTACGCTTTCATACATAAAGGGAATCTAAAACTATTGAAAAGTTAAAAAGAAAAGTCAACAAAATCACTTCTATACTTTATTAAAAAAATATACATTATTATGGAGAATTAATTAGAAATAATGTGAAAGTCGATTGAGGAGTCTTAGGACAAAAGCTGTTATCATTTACTTTAAAGCAATGCTGCAAAAAAAAACATCTCAAAGAGTTCAACTAAATTAAATGAATGTTATTTGAAGCTGCCAAATGCAGATAAACTTGGTATACATCATAAAAACAAAACAAAGGAGCATGCACAAACGAGTCAACACACAGTTTTACATTAATCTTAAATTATTTGATAATGGGATTCACATTCCCTTATCTATTTTTCATATGATTAGAAAGTGTTTTGAAAATATATTTATGATTTTTGTATTTATTGTATATCATATTATGTAAATAGGGATAGCATCTCATATATTTATTTTTGTTTTTATTGTCTTGAGCTTATATAAAAATGACTACGTCGTGTAGTTCAGACAAAGAGTTCCATCATATATCTCTCTCATGTTCTCTCATTCAACATGGTATAAGAGTCTACTCGATCGGGCCACACGCAGTTATATACACATATCAAGTCCAATAGTGTTGGACATGAAGACGTGTATTGGGAAAAATTCATAAGAGATGGAGCTCTTTAATAGAGTTTATAAAGAGTGGTACTCTCACCTTACAATCTGGTTTTGTAACGACAAGTTATGCCTAATATAAAACTAAGATTATCAGAGACTACTCGACTTGGTCACCCACCATTTATATACACGCAGTGTGGGCATGAAAGGGTGTATTAAGAAAAATCCATAAGAGATGAAGCTCTATAATAGTTTATAAAGAGCAGTACCCTCATCTTACGAGTTGGTTTTGTAAGGACGAGTTAGACTCAATATAAAACCTAAAAAAAGATTAGTTGTTAGAATTAGTTTATGTTAGTTGCAAATTAGTTAGATTAGTTGTAATAGTTACTTTGGAATCTATATATAAATAACATTTCACACCTATTATATAATTAACAATTTTCTTCATTCTATCAATACAATTTTATTTAGAATATTCAATTATTAGTCAATCTGCATAACTAATGGTCTACCATTTGCAAGCCTAAATATGAGGGTGGACTAGGATTTTGAAGTCTCAAAAATTGGTAAACAATTGCTACACGATGAAGCTTGGATGAGAAATTAAGACTAGGTCAGAGACTAAGATATAATTGTAGCAATCTCACTAACCTTCTTTTCTACTCTCCAGCAACTTCTTAGATCATTAATAAAATTTCTCTTTTTAGATCTATCAGTCTCCATAGCCGCTACATCATGCAGCTCCATAAATGGTGCTGACCATATATAATCTGCACTGGATTCAAAGTTTATAATATATTCAATTATTATAAATCAGATAGAGACACGAGAATAAGAAATGCAGATGAATTGTATAAAACAAATACAATTTGATGTAATATAAATAAGTAAAGAGTATCACATGGTAACTAGTTTCACATGTGTTTTTTCATTGAAAAAAAATTACCTAAATTAAACGTGAACGTGAAAAAACTGAATACATCATTTTCTCTCATTAATTCACCAATACAAGTATTCAACAATTATTTCGCTTTCTTCTGTCAGCATCAAGACAAAACATCTTTTTACAATATTAAAATGCATTACCAATGCCACCAATCCATGGAAAATGCGTGTGGAACGGAAAGTTTGTTGGATATACATGCAATTTTAGAAATTTCCAAAACAATAAAATAAAAAATATAGTTATTATGTATTGGAATGAAACTAGTAATAATAATGAAAGAAATGGAAGTGGGGGTGATAATAGCAATGAAAGGGCATCCAGGGAGTGGGAAAAGCACGTTAGCAAAATCAATAGCTTCTAAACTCAAAATCCCTTTAATCGACAAAGACGATATTAAAGACTGTACTCACCCCCTTCTTTTAACCTCACCCGCTTCTCTTCTCAACGACCTATCATACGACGCCATCTGGCAGATTGCATCAACTCAACTTAGCCTCGGCCTCAGCGTTGTTCTCGATTCTCCTCTTTCTCGTAGGGCCCACCTCGACCGTCTCCGCGAACTCGCCGCCTTGTTTTCCGCTCGACTTCTAATTATTGAGTGTAGGCCTGCTGATTGTGATATATGGCGCCGGAGAGTGGAGGAACGCGGCGGCGGTGGACGAGGACATAAGCCGGCGACGTGGGAGGATATGGAGAAGCTTCTAGAAGGGTATGGGGGTTGTACTGAGTATGAAGTGGGTGACGTGGCTAGGTTGGTGGTGGATACAACCGCGCAGGTTCCTTTGGATCGGTTGTGTTCTGATGCTTTGGAGTTTATCTTCTCTCATGCTGGGAAGTCCAGTGAGATTTAGCCACGTGTCATTATCTTTGATAACAATAGTATAGTAGTACCACTAACAAAATACATAATGTTGCGTATTTTGTAATTGTGTATTTTTTTTTTAGTTTGTAACTAGACTTCATTTTCTTGAAAATAATAAGTTTGCTCTTTGTCTATGTTGGAAAATTACATGACAAAAATGTATGTGTGATGAATTTGTAAATATCTCATGTTGGGTTTGAATTTCACTTTCAAAAAATGGATGAAAGATTAGGGTGTCTAAACATAGGGCTGACTAATATAATTTAAAATGAATAAATAGATAAGTTAGTTTTTGAAATTCTAATCCTCAGTCAAATTTATTTTTGAATTTTATAATTGACAAATAAATATTTATACTTGTAACATATTAATTAAAATAATACATTCATAAATTTTTGTCTTTAAATATTTTGATATCTCCAATTAAAACTATAATATTTGTAAAATTAATTAAATTAAATATAATAAATCAATATTACTTTTTTCCTAAATTGACTATTCTATACTTGATTTATAACCTAACCATATCGGTATTTATTAGTTGAGCTAGACTTTAGGATCAGTTTTATTCTCATTAATAGTTATTATTAACAAATTTGAATAGTTTAGATGGATTGATTTGATAGGAAGATTCGAATCATAATTATTACTATTTTTAATAAACGATTATAAATTATTTTATATTCCATAAAACATTACCTTAAATATTTTATTTTATTTATATATTTGCATTTTTTCCTAAAATTCTTCTATAAATATACTGTTGTATTCAAACAATTATTTTATCTTTTATATAATAAAGATTATTCACTTTCAAAGAATAGATTAATTGAAAGTGCAATGCCTTTATTTATCCAAAAGTTTATTTTGATATGTGTGCTCACGTTGCTATCCGTACACAATATTCTTGGAACACATGTGAGTATTGCTAACGGATTAGAAAACAATTTGGTTTTAACTGTTCATTGCAAATCTCGCGATGATGATATTGGAGTTCGTGTTCTTCATTTTAATGATGAATTTGGTTGGAATTTTCGACAAAACTTTTTTGGCACAACACAATTCTATTGTTCCTTTAAGTGGGAAGGTAATTTTCGATGGTTTGACATATACATAAGTGGTAGAGATTCATGTTATGATTGTAATTGGGTTATCCACCAAAAAGGACCAATTTTGAAAGATAAAACTGGTGCCATTCAGTATCAATGGAATAAGTAATTGATAATGTGTTACACATTTGTTTATCTTAATAAATATTGTACTTTAGGGTATTGAGAACTCAGTGTATTTTACATCTTCATTCAATCTTTTTAATAGAATGGCTTAATATCTATCTATCTATCTATATATATATATATATATGGTGAGAATACTCTTTTTATGTGAAAATGAGAAGAATACTTCTCAACTTTTAGATTAAAATTGATGGTTGTGATTAAAAACTCAATTTTAAAAACACATGTGTCTCTCCCTGTTTTATTATTTCTTCTAAACCATTTAGCTTTTCTCTTCTTGAATTTCAATTTACATTGTTTATAAATGTATATTAAATACTTGTTTCATTTTCTAAGAAAAAAAACAGCACAAAAGCAACAACTCCATCATAAAACTTCTGGATATGAGTGAGATAAAACTATAAAATTTAAGGTGAATAAAATTCGATGATTGAGCATAAACAATGAACCTCAAAAGTCCAAAATTTTAGAAAACAGAGACAACAATTCTTGCAGCCTAACTAAAATAATTTTGTAGGAAAAATGTTTGTCGTTAATTAATTAGTTAAACTTAGTATAATTTCGATATCTCCTAAATAAAATGAGAATAATTATAATTATTATAAAACCGTAGACGGGACAAATAATTGTCACTAAAGACTAGTTAAAATTAGAAATTTTTCAATATCAACAAAATGATTATAAATAAAATAACTATATTGTTTTTTTGACACTTCAAATTTTTCACTTTTTTTTTTCAGTTAGTCATTAAAGAAGATTTTGAAACATATAATTCATTCATAAAACAAATGTTTATTTTTAATCTATTATTTAAATTTTTTTTTTTTGTATTGTAACAATCATCACCATATATCTAGAATATGGTAATAAATTTATATATTCAAATATTTCAGAAGCAATCATATAAAGTTATGAGTATAATCTTAACAATATTATTTTAACTACATAATACATAGTGTACCATCATATAAGAGAATAAGGTTTGAAATAATTTTCCTTAAGAAAATAATGAAAATTTGATATGAATATGCAACGTTTTTCATTAACCATTGACCAAACATTTAAAATCTTTTCCTTTACTTGAAGCACGGAAAAACTCTACATTCTCTTTTTTTTCTTAATTTAGAAAATCTTTAAAATTTCAATTTTCTTTTATAAGGAAAAGCTTGATGATTTACATTTCTTCTTATAAGGAAAAGTTCCCCCAATTACCCTGATGTGGGTAACTCAAATAATTAGAGTCTCTTGTAAAGATGTTCTGGCTATGATCTCAATTGGCGTCCCAATTGTTTTACTCTTCTCCATTATTTTCTGGCCTAAAACAAAACTGAAATTCCCTCCGTAATATGCATATCATTATCATATTGATGAAATGAGACTAGTTTAACTTTCATACACGAGACTAATAAAAAATCAAACTCACTATCATACATGAGACTAGTTTTCCATGCAATTATGATCATGCTTTATATGTTTAACTTAAGTTTAGATATATAAAACATAAAGAAGAAAATTGTATATTCATATTTTACTAATATTTATCTCCCATTGCTTCTAATTTTCTAAGCATATTCACAATTTATATAAGTAATTATATTATTGTTTGAGTCACATAGAGACATACTATCAATCTTGAATCTATTTGCTCACACACTAGTATCTTACTAGTTCAATATAGTAAATAAATTTGCGGTTCTTAACTTTTTTGTTTGTTAATATCTCCAATCAAAACTATAATATTTGTAAAATTAATTAAATTAAATATAATAAATCAAGATTACTTTAGCTCCCTTTGAATTTACTTTGTTGAATATCCCTAGTCAATATTGTTTTGATAAATATTTACACCATTAATTGAAAAATTTATTTAGTCAATACTTTGTTTGACTAAATATTTATTCAATACTTTATCTATTAAAAATTATAAATATGAATAATGTTTAAAATGCATTTAAATATCTAAATTATTATATAACCTAAATTTTATGTATGTGTAAATTCTAGTTTTATAATCGTAAATAATAAAGGTTTTATACTTAAATTTAAATTTTAGTTTGCCTTAAAAACATATTTATTATTTTTTATACAACCTTTAGATAAAACTTCGTTATAAAAAATAAAATATTTACACCCTTCAAATATAAAGACAGCATAAAAATAATGAGGGCCGGTGCTATATATGATAAGTATTTTTTGTATGTAACAAGATGGTAAACAATAATGCTACCAAAAACTCACACACAATGTAAGATTCTGAGTTTGAACACCATACTTGATTTATAACCTAACCATATCGGTATTTACTAGTTGAGCTAGACTTTACGATCAATTTTATTCTCATTAATAGTTATTATTAACAAATTTGAATAGTTTAGATGGATTGATTTGATAGGAAGATTCGAATCATAATTATTACTATTTTTAATAAACGATTATTAATTATTTTATATTCCATAAAACATTACCTTAAATATTTTATTTTATTTATATATTTGCATTTTTTCCTAAAATCCTTCTATAAATATACTATTGTATTCAATCAATTATTTTAACTTTTATATAATAAAGATTATTCACTTTCGAAGAAAAGATTAATTGAAGGTGCAATTATTGTTTACCATCAATTATTGTATTCAATCAATTATTTGTTAGATTAATTGAAGGTGCAATTATTGTTTACCATTAATTATTGTATTCAATCAATTATTTGTTAGACTACATGGTAATGTATGATTTTGAAATATCACTACCTCATTGAGGACAAAGTTCCACCATTGGACAATGTTCTGCTGTTGGATGAATACTCTTCAAAGTTTCATGTTCAGTATCTCACGGTTGAGTATTTTTCTGAATCACATCGCATTTTCAAAGAACTGTTGTCACGTACTTGTGATTAGGTTCAAGCCACCAATACATGCATGAATGTCATCATCTTAGTTAGTAACAAAATGGATCACTCAACCAGAGCGTCCAAAATCATACAACATTGTCCTAAAATAATTTAAAATGAGTAAACAGATAAATTAGTTTTTGAAATTGTAATCGTCAGTCAAATTTATTTTTGAATTTTATAATTGACAAATAAATATTTAAAATTGTAAAATATTAATTAAAATAATATATTCATAAATTTTTGTCTTTAAATATTTTGATATGACATTGTAATTTAATATGTGGTTTATCCACGTTGATACCACATCAATGTCATCTTTCCAATGACAAATTTGTCGATAAAATTTTATTATCTCAAAGATAAATTTGTTCGTAATTATAATTTTGCATCGACTAATTATGAACAAATTAGTCATGAAAGATTTAAATTTCATCAAAAAATTAGTCTACTTTGTAATGATATTGATATGAAATCAACGTGAAGAGATCAAATATTCAATTAATATGTCATATCATATTCTCTAAGAATAAAAATTTAAATATGAACTATTCTGATTATTATTTTATAATTTCAAGAATTTATTTGCTAGTTTGTAAAATTCCGAAATAAATTTGACTGACGTTTACAATTTAAAGAACCAATTTGTATATTCACTCGATTTAAAATTGATTTATGTATTGTGATCTAACAACTTAAGCCTTTGAGATAGTAGGTTTATGATATAATATCAAAGTCTTTATTATTATTTTCTGTCCAACCCTCCTAATTAAAATTGAATTTAAGCACAAGGTAGATCATTTTTGCCCTCTCTAAATCATCAAGCCCAAAATGCTCTTGCATGAGGGGCCATTTTAAGAATATATAGAAATATGAAATACAAATAATTAAATATAATTTTAGTCATTTATCTTTTATCTAATATTCATTTTTTTATCTTTATTTTGATTTTTTATATTTTATAAGTGGTGTATTTTAGTTCTTGTCACAATCACAACAAAAGTTATAACAACATCCTATCATTGGAATCCTTTATAACAATTGTCAATATGTATCAAGTATATTATTCTTTAAAAAAAAATATTCATTTGACCCAATTAAAGACTAGCACTTGAAAAAAATTCTTCTGGCATGTGTTTGAAACATATGTAAGCAATTTAAAACGAATGACATTTATAAGAGTTTATTGTATTTTCACTTAACTTTACAATTGATCCAAAATTTGCTTTTTATAGTTCATGATAATAATTAAACAGTTGTTTAAGAAATTTGACTTTTAGCAACAACAAAACATGGTAGCTAAAAGTCTAAAAACCGTAGATATAGCCCAAAAAACTTATACCCACAGAAATTTACTCCGTGGTATATAAATTATCAATACCCACGGTTTTTTTGCCGTCACTATAAGTTATAGTGACGGACTTTTTGGACATGACCATGACATTTAGCTACAGACTTTTTACCATTGGTATAGGCTCAGCAAAATTTTACAATTACTATACCAATAGTTTGTTCTATCGAAATAGATTTTGATAGCAAATAATTTTATTTCAATATAGATTGTATATAAATTTAGAATTTTATTTTACAAACATAATCAAATTATAAAGAAAATACACAATAAAATAAATATATTTAAGAATGAACATGAAATAAAAGTTCTTCATCATATATATTATAAATTAACAAAAACTCTTACAAACATATCAAAATAGCTAAACCATGTTAACTTTAGAGTATTTACTAATAATACAAGAAATGTCTTACTGACAAAATAATAAGCATACAAAGTTTTATATAACAATTTCAAAAAAATAAAATATCCACTTAATTGTCAAAACTCTCTCTTCAACGACAAATTAATTTTAAATGTTCACCTACAAGCAAAAAAAAAAAACAAATGAAATGAAATGGTTAGAAGCACTAGAAGCATAAGAACCTATCACAAAAAATAAAAGATGTTACATATGAAAAATATCTGGCATTTGACCTATGAAGCAACTTGTATTTTACATAGGAAGATTAATCAAATATGATATACTTGTCTCACAACTTGTATTTCGTCATTCTAAGTAACAACTAACATGGAAAAAATTCAGCTTCAATTATCTCCAACAATCTTATATGATACAACGTGGACATGCCTAACAAATAAGATAATATTGGCAAGGGATATGATATATATATATATATATATATATATATATATATATATATATATATATATATATATATATATATATATATAAGAATTGATTACTCTAGTACAAATGGAGGATTTAAACATCACAACTATTTGTTTCACACATAGTCACTACTTAGTCATAAAAACGTTGACATTGGTGCAAACTGAAAATAGAAGTAGATTAAAGAGAATATATATTTAATACTCGATTATAAAATAGAAAATCCAAATAACCTAGATGTTTCGTAGTGATTAAGAACAAGTATTACAATTACTATCATTTAAAATTATAATCATGAAATGAAGTGAAAATAAACTTTCTTCAGACAAAATGATATTTAAATATTTTTCTATTACTTCTTATCAAGAAACCATTGTAAATTTGAAGCAAAATAAAAGTACTCATGTAGAAATTGGAACATACCTCAACCAATGGATTGTAGTGCAACACCTCAATTGCAACAAGAATAGCTCTGATTTCAACATAACATCGTACAGCATAATAATCATGAATTTGAGTGGCACAATTATAAAGAAAAATTATTAGCCGTAATATAACTTATCTAAGTGGTATCATGGTGATTATGAGAAGAAATTGTTAGCCATAAATTATTATCATGTCTACAATCCAGCACAACTTAAGCCAAATAGAGAGATAACCATTAAGTGTTGTGGGTGGAAAATCAATGCAGAGGAAATTGTCTTCAAAAGTTGCTTCTTTACGTAAATAGTTTAGCGGCAAATGCATTTCGTGGACAAAGGGTTCTAGTAAGTAGTAGATTAAATAAAAGGAATGAAGAGATTAGAACGAAACTCACATGAGATATTTTTATTTTGAAGATAATTGGAGGTTGAACTGCATACAAAACACAAAAGAGAATGTGGAACTGCTCCGAGAAAATGTGAAATAAATAAATAAATAAGAGCACTTAGCAAAATAAGCACAAAATGAATGGTTACTTCTATGAAAAATAATTATAAAACTTGTCAAGTACCAGAAGAAAAACTAGATAAACTTGTCTACCATGTGTAGATCAACCTGAATTAAGGAGTTGGCATGACATCATACACAAGCAATTTTAGTTCTTAAAAATGAGCAATTTTCCAAATAAAGAAGGAAGGAAGAAGTTAGGGTTCAAAACAATATGGTTATCAAATCATTGTTCAAGGCAATTTATATCTTTCAACTCAACAAGGTTGGCATCATGAGAAAGAAAAGTAGAACTAACACCATTACATTGTCATAAACTAGTTCTTGTAAAATATATTGCAGCACTTGCATATATATACATGTGATCAGAAACTAGTGATTGTTTAGGTTACTCTATTACATTATCATAATTTTCTCCAGGTCCCACCACAAGTGTATATAAATTCTTATGTTAATAAAACAAATTCATGTCCCACCAAAATATACGTAATGTTTCTCTAACCCTAGTTTTAGGAATTGTTTCCCCAACTCTAACTTCAGGCATTGTTTCTAATTCAATTTCTACTGTTGGTTGTGGCTGATTTTGAATTTGCTTTTTTATATAAATGAATGCCAATAGCAGCCCAAGTATAATAACTCCACAACCCATTATAATAATGATAATAATAATAATAATTAATTTTGTTTCGATTTTTTTTACTTTATAAATGAAAGACATGTTTTTTTTTATATTTTTTTCTTTTATTCACTCTCTCTTTAAATAGTTAGAAAGTTAGAACTAACTTTAAATTGTATTCAGATCTTATTTACAATTTATCCATTTTGATAATAGTTTGAGTTCTTGATGCTTCGATAAAATTATAATATTTTAAAGTAATTTATAATTATTAAAATTATATTATTGACTCAATTTTTTAAATTCGAAAAAAAAAATATAAGGACAGTGATTGTAGGCCTAGTATCAAAGCCACTACAAGTAGTGTTTTCTGGAAGATTGAATAGAGAGGAATGTACCGTGCACCCCCCCTCCTATACCTCCCACCCCCATTTTAAAGGAAATACCAAAATACCTTTTTTTTACTATTTATAAAAAACAAAAAAAAAGTTACCAGTCCCCACCCCCAATTGAAATTATAAATTTTTTTAAAATATTCGAATATTTGATAAATTCGAAATAAAAAAAAGTAAGAATTTTTAATATTTTCGGAACTTTGCCTAAAACAAAACCTTCGAAATTGTTTTTCTCAGGAACCTTCGAAACTTTGGTTCAACCTGAAACATTCGAAATGCAATTTCCAGGAAATAACCTGAAATTTCGAAGCTTTTGATTAACTTGAAACTTCCGAAACCTGTTTTCCAGAAATTAAACAAACTTTCGAAACTTTCGATGAATTAGAAACCTTCGAAATGATATTTCCCAGATTTTTTCAGAAAACTCGAAAGTTTCGATGAACATCAAAGTTTCGAAATGGTCTGCTTCGAAGGTTTCTAAAAATTCGAGTTTGTATGTTTCGAAACTTTCCAAATTTTCGAAATGTAATCTTTATTTCGAAAATTTCTAGATTTGGAAACTTTCGAAATTTTTCAGATTTGGAAATTTTCGAAACTTTCCAAATTTTCGAAATGTAATCCTTATTTCGAAAATTTCTAGATTTGGAAACTTTCGAAAATTTTCAGATTTGGAAATTTTCGAAACTTTCCAAATTTTCGAAATGTAATCCTTATTTCGAAAATTTGAAACTTCCGAAAGTTTCGAAAATTTAAGACTTCCGAAACTGTCATTTTTAAAACTTATTATAAATTGTTAAAAGGATAAAATTGTATTTTCATATGTTTTGAGGGGGTGACAGGTAAAGGTGTGGGGGTGCATGGTAAATCCTCTTGAATAGATTAAGGGAAGGGGGTATAATAAGATAGTGAGTATGTTATGTTGATGTTTTTGTTATGGAAAAGCCAAAATGGACGTTGAAATTGAAGCTCATAAACCATGGTTTTTTTTACATGTCATAAGCCCAATACAATTGTTAGATTTGTCTTTTTTTTCCTTTTGTCAATTGAAATAGTAGATAGTTTGTGTTGACTTTCAAAAGGATAATAATATAGTGGAAAAAGAAAAAACATAGTAATAATATAGTGGATGTTTTGAGCATTGTGGTGTAAGAGAAGTAAGAAAAAATATTGAGAATTGATCTCCTTACGTTGAAATAAATACGAGAAATTAATGTTTTCATCTCATCCCTTTAATGAATATATTGAATGGGAGAGGAAATGTGTGTAAAAGTAAAAATAGAAATATGAATGGTTGAGATCAAAAGCTATACGAATGAGTAATAATGACTAAACTTGGAAAAACGTAAAACAATAATAGTAATAATGACATTCTCAGATTTATTTACATTTCCAATAAATTTCCAACGATAATAATAACAATTTTGAACTACATCATTTTGTATAAACGATAAAAAAAACAAAAATAAGAATTTTCTAGAAGCATGAAATCGTGAGGCAAGTTGTACACTATGTTTGTTTCCGAGAAAAGATTGTGACGGGAGAGAAAGTTGAAGGAAAGAATGATTTTTTCTTTGTTTGGTTGGAACAAATAAAAATGACAAAGGAAAAGAGATAGATGAATTTCCACATAAATATTTTTTTCTGCTCACAAGTGAGTTGAACGTAGGAAGTAGCTAGTTTTAGAAACAAAAAGACAATACAAACTATATTTTATTACATACTTTTATTAAAAAGATTGTAGAAATAAATTACGTAATTATAATTTACAAATAATTTGTGTTTGGTTATTGATCGATAATAAAAATATTTAAGTCAAGTCAAAGTGGATACATTAATTAAACATAAATCAATGTTGTTGTGTATTAATTGTTAAACATGATAGATAAAAACCTTCAGAAAAATATAAAATATCAAACGCATTTAAACTTGTAGGTCATGACAACGAAACATGTTTTTGAAGTGATGTATTTGTGTCTTGTATTAAGATAAGTCTGCTTATGACGTTTATTAAATATATAATTTTTCTTTCTTCTACTTTCGCTCCTAAATTTTTTTTTCTTTTACCTTTCTATTATTCACTTTCTTTTATAATCCAAACACATTAGTATTGTCCAAAAATTTAAATTAATTTTGATGTGAAAGGATGAAATTATTTACTAATTTAAATCTATCTATTAATTCATGAGTCTCAAAGTAACTCATGTCAAAAAGTACTCAGCATTCCGGTGAGGAACAGTAGAAGCATCTTTAATGTGGAGTCTTAATTTGTTAATACTTCTTCATTCTTTTTATAATAAATAATTCAATTGACAATTTTATACAAACTAAATAAATAAATAAAAGAATGAATAATATTTTTATGGTTATGTTAATACAAGTGTCATTTGTTAAGGGACACAAAATTAGAAAACTTGTATTGAAAATAATATGTTTTAAAAATTTTAAAACACAATTTTTAATATAATTTTAATATAAAATTTCTATATTTTATTTTGAAAAAATTAAAAGAGATATATTGAAAACTAAGCACAAGGTGTGCCTAGACAATTATAACATAAATATGAAATACAAAAACCAACTATACCATAACCACGATTGTCAACTAAACATCCTAACTACAAGCAACAAAATCCTTCTAAGGAGGAATGCAAAAGAAAGGTTTGAAGATAAGATCATAGATAAACATTTTTCTTTTATGTTTTAATCAATATCATAAAAGAATTTTAATGTTCTCCATCGTTTGATCAATATTAAGCTCTTTTGAATTTTGATCTACTATATAATTTAGTGAATTTTCAATGTCAGTTATTAAATTGTCTGTTTTTAATTGTTAGTGACTAAGATGTTCCTTTTTAATTATTATCAGTGATTTAATTGTCTAGTTTTAATTATTGTTAGATACTTAATTATCTATTTTTAATTATTGTTAATAATTTAGTTATCACTTTTTAAAAAAACTGCGTGGAATAATCAAATTGATGAGTCAACACATGTGTTCGTATAAAAAAAAAATCATATTTCTAACTTTGGTTCATATATTGACTAATTTATCTTAGCTTATTTTTCTCAAAAATTAGAATGTTCTTTTATGTTCTGTAAAACTAAATTGAGTCTCTTAAAATATACCAAAGATCCAAATGGATATTTGATCAAAACAAAAGTAGTTCATATTTTTTGAAATGAAATATAAATGAAAAAATATATATTTTGATTTGATTGTGCAAATATGATTAATTACACGATAATAAAAAATTGATTAAATAAAAAATATTTATTTAACAAAAGTGATTAGTATATACTTAAAATCAAAAAATTCTGTATAGTAAAATGGTGTCTAGATCTTTCGGTTGTCTTAGAGTTAAGATTTAATGTAACCAATAGGTTAACCATTATTACTCTAAATTGAGCTCTAGACTCTAGTGTAATAATCATGCAATAATAAAGTATGGTATAACCTCTAACCTACATAAAGAGCTCTCCAGTAAATCAGCACCAAAAAAGAGCACATTGAAGAGCCACTAATAATGGATTTATACACAATGAAAGTTAAGTACTTCAACATCAAGCACAATGAAGAAAAGATTTGTTGTGTTTAATATTTAGACTAATCATTAAATGATACACTTGCTCCATCTTTATTTATAAGTAATTTTTAACTTTCTTTTCTCATATTTATTAAAAAAAGTAAAAAGTAAATTTAATTTGTAAATGTTTTTAAAATATCTTTTGTATATAAATGTATCTAATTTATCTATTAAAATAAAGTAATATAATTAATAAGAATATGTTGGAAAAAATAACAATAAATTCATCTAAAAAATTGATTAAGAATTTATAGATTAAAGACAATTTTTTCTTAATGGGCGCTTATAGATAGAGGGAGTATTTTCCTTGACTATAGCAACCACGTAGAGTTTGCTCCAAATCCTTCATTGTGGTCCATCAATAATAAATTAAGTAGTGACCATGCACAAGATTGACTCAACGGTAGGTCTATTAAAAAGTCTTATCTAAAAACAAATACTTATTTATCAAATTAATTTTTTCAAGATTCTTCTTATATGATACATAAATATTACTTTATTTTAAAATTAAACAAAAATTGAGACAGTTTATAGATAATTTAACATAAGATCATAGAAGCTCTAAAAAAAATGCATGAGAATTAATATTTTACATGTCAATATATATGAAAAAAATTACGTTACATACATTATTTTATTCAAAAAATTTGTTCACCGTGTATCTATATAATTATATTTTAACACCTATATATTAATCTATAAGGTAAGAAATTCTCAATATAATAAAAAGAGTGTCATATATATGTCACAAGTGCATGACATCACTAAGTGAGGAGAATATATTATAGTCATAATTAAGACAATTTGGGGAGGATTATATCATTCTCTTGCTTAAAAAAAAATTTATTTATGTTATATTTCAACTGATAAATATTTGTTAAGTTAAATACGAGTTTAAATTTATAACCTTATAGTTATGTGTATAAATTTTTTATAATATCTATTCTCTTATTTATATATAAAAAAAAAAAAAAAAAAAAACCAAACCCAGTAGCATCATGGACATGACATGATGAGTGACTTTACATTAATGTAAAATGGACATGACATGATGAGTGACTTTACATTAATGTAAAATGTCACATGCGTAATGATTACCAAGTAATCAATAGTTAATAATTTGTTTGTGAAAAATTACATACCAACGTTGAAATTGAAAGTTTTCCTAGAATCAGATACTACTAAATCCGAATAATACTAACAGTAACAGCACAGAAATAGACATGTTTCTTAACCGTTGGACAATGTCCAATAATCAGTATTCATTCATTCTTTTTGACTTAAACAATATTCCTTTCAAATTTTTATTTTTTGCACGTTTTTACGATTTTGAAGCAGAACAGTAATTTATAATGAAATGCTTTATTTCGTATATTAATTTTTCAAGTGTGTGGTTGGTTCTTCGAAGAAAAAAATTTATTTTGTAAAATTGATTATGATTAAAAATAAATTAATATAAAATAATTTATATTTAAATATATTAATATAAAAATGAATTGAACAAAAAATTTAAGTCTCAAAATATATTGTAGAGGCAAAGAATCAAAATCAATTTTATATTTTTACAATCAATTTTCTCTTCCAAAAATAGAATCAATCTTAAACTAAAAGTCTATTTAGTTAAGTGTCTAATTTTTCACGTTTGGTTAGACAACTTTTTAACTAATTAACGCATATATTTAATAGATATAATATGTGTTGCTGCACCTCATTAACCACAAACTTGAATATGAGTACCATACTTTTTAGATGTTCAACTTCATGTTGATTTGAAAACTTGAAAAATATGATTAGTCATATCTAAATTTATAGTTAATGAAGTTATGTTGATTGTTAACGAGTTTTGACATTTAATATATTCATTAATCATCATCTATTAAACTTAATTAATCACTCATTTAAAATTGTATTAATCACTTAAAAATTGTCGCAAAAGCTGTCAAAAATTTAGAACATTGTTTGAAAGAAAGTTAAATTCATTAAAAGAATTTATCACAAAATTTATTTTGCTAATTTATATTTTTTTGTACCTCTAAATTTATATGCTAATTTAGATTGTTTACCCTAGTGTGGTTTTAAGTCTAAAATTTATCAAACATTGACATATATAATAAAGTTGTTAAATTCAAGTATTAGTGAGTTTCAGTTAAGAACATGATATTATAAAAAAGTCAAATTTAAATTTCGATTGAAATAACTGTTGGTCAATTCAACTAAAAACCAAAAGATTAAGAAGAAAAAAACATAAATTTATCCAAATATAAACTATTTTATGTTTAACTAACTCAATTCTAATCGTAATTAATTTTATAAAATTAATTTACATCATCATAAAACAAAACAGGAATGATAAATTTAATTTGGACGCACAATCCATTGGCTTTTGGAAAAACTGATGCCTACATAAGATTCAATTCTTGTGCCAAGACTTCAACATGTTTGAAAATTATCATATACATTATAAATTATATTGTTACAATGGAGAATCATCAAATAATTTTTTAAAAGAGCATCTTGGCATCACATAAATATACGAGCAAACCGAACAATAATGTTCCTTTCCATGATAATTCATATCATTTTCTTGTGACAATTTTTTTCACTAGAAGTTAAATTATTTATATTAAAAAACTTGACTATGTATATTTGAATTGAATTGAATTTATATATATATATATATAAAGTTTTTATATAATTAATCACAACAGTTAAATCTTTAAAAACATTTATTTTTGTCATAATCATTTTTAAAACGGCACACATAATTGTTTCTAGTGATTGATTGTGGTGTTACTCGTACTCATATAAGATAATGGTTTTTTCTCAAATAAAACAATAGATCATAAAGAATTGGGAAAAGTCATGTGCTGCATTAAATAATATTTATATGTACAACAACTAATAAATTTGGCTTTTATATATTCTTAGATTCACTCATCACTTCCTCCCCTTTTCTATTCACATACGTCTACACAATATTATGGTGATAATAAACAAGAAAGTTCCTTGATATAGACATAACAATATTTTATATAAACTTTATTAAACAATAACATACATGAGGAAATTGTGAGACATCATAATAAAAATTAATTATTAAAAGAATTTAATTATAATTTACTAAATTTATATTATCAACACACTATTGAAGATAATTATAATAAAAATTAAATATTTTTAATGATTTATTTATCGTAATTAGTAAATAGTTTATTTAAATTAAATATTTATTAAAATTAAAATACATATATGGTTCCAAGTTTCTTTTTCTTTCAAAAAACCTATTAGTCTTGCTTACAAACATCATTGGCAAAACTCTCTCTCTCTCTCTCCACTTTGTTGGTCAACCTTTGTTCATTGTCTCACTTTCTCTTTCTTCTTCTGAGTCTTGCCTTCTTTGGTAAAATGGCTTTCCTTAAGCATTCTTGGTGTAAAATTATCAATTTTCTTCACTTTTTCTAGCTTTGTATAGCCTTTGAAGCTTCTAAGGTCAACTTTTCAGGTGATTCACTAATAATTACTGTTTCTCAAGATTTGTTTCTCTTTCATTCTCTCACAAGCATCTTTTGAGTTCATCTTCAAATCAAAGGGTGATCCTGTATGTAATTTTTCTTTTCATCTTTTACCAACATCATTTCTTTTCATTTAATTGCTAAAAAAGCAAACTTTTTTGTTCAATCTCTTCAAATTATTTAATGGGTCATTAAATAGACCACTATGGTATAAATAAATAAATCTCAATTTTTGTTGCTTGACTTGCAAGTGATTGTGGTGTTGTGGTTTTGGGGAAAGTCAAATATCTTTTATGAAATTTTGCTTTATTTTATTTTTAGCTTTGTTTATATGTAGAATTGGAATATGTTGGTTGTAGAGATTTTTCTATTGAGTTGTGTTCTTAAAGGGTTGTGAAATTATGAATCTGATTTCTTAATTCTTTGTTTTTTTTGCTTCTAAATTAAGTCAAGCAATCCTTTGACTCAATTGGAGACTTTGATTTATTTAGGGGTAATGGATAATTCAAATGAAGCATCATCATCATCATTGAGTTTTGTATCATCTCACTTATCAAATGGTTGTTCAAGTAATAATCACAACATAACTTCCTCAACCAACAATGAAAATGGTGCAAACATTGAAATTGTGAGTTTGAATAAGCTAAGTGGAAGCCTTGAGAAGTTAATATTGGGTGATATTGATTATGATTATTGTGATGCTGAGATTCTTGTTGAAGAAATCCCGGTCGGTATTCATCGATGTATATTGGCTTCGAGAAGTCAGTTTTTTCATGAGCATTTTAAGAAAGGGAAAGATGGAGGAGTGAAGGAAGGAAAACCAAGGTATCTTATGAAAGAATTGGTGCCTTATGGTAATGTTGGATATGAAGCTTTCCTTGCTTTCTTGCATTATTTGTATACTGGAAAGTTAAAGGCTTCACCATTAGAAGTGACAACATGTGTTGATGAATCATGTATTCATGATGCATGCCGCCCCGCTATCAATTATGCTTTGGAGCTCATGTATGCTTCTGTTACTTTTCAGATGAAAGAGCTGGTTTTACTTTTTCAGGTATACTAATTATGCTATGCTTCCTTAAGCATCATTTCTTGTACATTTTCATATATTGTTGTTGCTAATTTTTTGAGTAGAAGAGAGGAAATGTGATAAATTTAGTGCAATAAACTGAAGGCCTACAAAATTACTTGAAGCACGCACTATGCTTTAGTTTACAAAATTACCCTTGAACCGTACTGCAGATGACTTCGCCCCCAACACCCCCCAGTCGAAGCCCAATAAACGTTTGGGCCAAGCACAAAGGGCAAACCTGTTCGAACGACCTGTTCACTTATCAGTAAACTATGAACCATTAATTTTTCCAATGCAGCTTTAAACTTCTGACTTAATTTTCTTACATGTTATTGGCCTAATGTAAATATCTCTTTATCGATGCAGCGGTATCTCCTAAATTTTGTTGATAAGGCTCTTGTAGAAGATGTCATTCCTATTCTTATGACTGCACATCACTGCCAACTAGACCAGCTTCTCTCTCAGTGCATTCAGAGAGTAGCAAGGTCTGACTTGGACATCATATCTTTGGAAAAAGAACTTCCACATGACGCTGTGACCGAAATCAAATCGCTCCGAGTCCAATCTTTACCGGAATTGGCTCCAGATGCAATGGAAGTTGAACCTGTGACCGATAAGAGTATTGGGAAAATCCTCAAAGCTTTGGACTCTGATGATGTTGAGCTACTGAAGCTTCTTTTAGATGAATCTAGTGTTACTCTTGATGATGCCTATGCTCTACACTATGCTTGTGCATATTGTGATTCTAAGGTTGTTCAAGAAGTTCTTAGTCTAGGATTGGCTGATATTCTCCTTAAAAATCCACGAGGATACACAGTTCTTCACGTGGCCGCAAGGCGAAAGGATCCGTCCATTTTGGTTGCATTACTGAAAAAAGGAGCTTGTGCTTCAGAAACCACTCTGGATGGACAAACCGCTCTTTCGATTTGTCAAAGATTGACGAGGCGAAAGGATTATCATGTGAAAACGGTGCAGGGGAAAGAATCTCACAAGGACAGGCTATGTGTTGATGTACTTGAAAGAGAGATGAGAAGAAATTCTATGGTAGTGAACATGTCAGTTTTGTCACAGTTAACTGCTGATGACTTGTTCATGAGACTGGATTACCTTGAAAATAGAGGTAGGACTTTACTTGTCTAGCTCACATTCTTTCAATGATCATGAAGTTTGGACCTTTTAGTATATTTTAGGAATGAGTTGTGTTACTTTGACAAAAAATTCGGCAATTTGGATGATTAACATAGTTCAAATACACGGTTAATTATGTCCAGTTGATAGTTAATGGACATAATAAGGTGTCATAACTCATTAACCATCCACTAAACACGATTCTGAATGTCATTAACCACAAATTTTAGGTGTATATTTAAATGCAAATTGTGGTTAATAGATGTCATGTATATTTAAACATAATTTAGATGTTTAATGGATATCATGAATATTTGAACATCTGAAAATCGTGGTTAATGACCTTAATTGTGATGCCTTGGTATATTCATTTACTATATATATTGAATGTAATTAACCTCCTATTTGAACTGTGTTAACCTTTAAGTTATTGTCGAAATTTCTTGTCAAATTTGTGTGTCAAAGTATCATTTCTCTTTAGGAATATGTATGCATCATCACAACGTCAACAAAATATTTGCATGATGCTTTTGAATTTGGAAACATATTATGGACATGAAAATAACATTCTTGATATGTTGCAGTTGCATTTGCTAGGCTGTTCTATCCTGCTGAGGCTAGGGTAGCCATAGAGAATGCTGAGGCAGATTCCACATCACTCTATGCAACTTCATCAGCTTTAAAGGGAAATATAAAAGAAGTAGACCTAAATGAAACACCTTCTGTTAGAACAAGAAAGCTCCAATTAAGACTACAGTCCCTTGTAAAAACAGGTATGACCAAATATTTAAGTCTTGTTCAAAAATAAAAATAATGACCACAAATACTTTAGCCTCATTGATTTTCATTTGTTGTTGAAATTTATATCAGAAGCAATATAATTAAAACTCCTGCAATATACTTTTTAAATTTCTACAGTTGAGAACGGTAGGCGCTTCTTTCCGCATTGTTCTGAGGTGCTTGATAAGTATCTAGAGGACGATACGCCCGATGTTTTCGTCCTTGAGAAAGGCACTGAAGAAGAGCAGAGAGCGAAGAAAGCGCGGTTCATGGAACTTAAAGACGAGGTGCAGAAGGCATTTCATAAGGATATGGCTGAAAACAACCATTCAGGTTTTTCGTCTACACTGTCTTCGACATCAACATCAAACCGTAGGGAAAGTCTTAACCACAAATTGAGGAAAAAATAAAGTTCATGTTGTTCTAGAGTAGTTGCTATAAGTTTTGGCCTTTGTTCTAGAGTAGTTGCTATAAGTTTTGGCCTTTTGAAGTAGTAGTGTTGTAACATACAAGTAGCAATAGTAGCATGTTTTGCCAATAAGATGCTATGTTGCATTATAATTGAACCCAAAGAGAAGATGTGGTGGATAATAATCTTGTAATATATGAGATATGAATTGTGAACCATTCACCTCAATTGTATTATTCCCATTATTTATTTTTGTTTCGTCAATGTAAAATATATTTAACATGTAAAGGTAGATTTTACGTGGACTTCTCACAACATATATTTTTTCATAATCAAATTTTTTATCACATGTTTAAGAAACTCTATTTACGTAGAAATTATGTAATACTATGTTCGTCGCAAATAGATTCAATTAAGAACTTACCTGTTATTTCTCCCAATTGACTTTAGAAACTTCATTGCAATAACAAGATTGTCATTAGGCCTTGTTTGGTTTGTTTGAGTCTTCCAATATAATACTAATATTCTGATGAAAAGAAAAAGAAAATAACAAAAAGACTTAACCTTCCTAGAAAGATTCAATGAAGTTATAGCTGTCTCTAATATTACATGAAAGTGTGTCATTCCTAATCTAAATTTTTATTTATATAAAAAAGAAGTAATTATAGAAGTTTTGTTTGTGTGGTCATTTGACTGGCGACTCACCTCTATGGAGAAAATGCTACGAAAGATTATTTAAATTTGGTAGATTAACTGAACCTTGAAGAACTTTTGTCTACATCAAACTCATATTGTGTAAGATTCGTTATCTATAGAACAAGTTGGATTCACCTACCTTACTAGTAGAAGGTTTTTCAATTATGAACAGACAACAGCAGCTGATTGTGTGCTGCCACTAGAAAGGGACAGAAAATAATAAACCATTATTGAGTCCTAGGACAGTTGAGGAAGGGGCACACACACAGTCACAAAACCTGACACACACAGCATAGCCATACTGGAATCCAAAATTATATGTATTTCGATTTAACGGTTTTTACAGTCTATTTGCATGCAATTGATTAAATAATGAATGAGTTGCTCTTCAATACATATTGGTTACTTGAGATGTATACAATCATAACTCAAAAAGAGTATAATAGACATCATATTAAATAATGTAGTGAACAATAATTATCAAACTAAAAGACACATGATTATTATAATAATAATAGTCATCTCATTAAAAATTTGGTTAAGTTTTGAGGACCAAAAAGTGCAATTCCATAAGCAGCAGGTAATGATAATAACTTGTTAACTTTTCCAACATAAGCTCTTTTAGTGAAGTTATCATAATCATTGGCTTCAATAGAATCTAATATTTGCCTATACAATAACAATGAAGCCCATACAGGCCATCTACTAGCAGAACTAAGCTCTGCAACACCCTTTTCTGCTTCATCAAAAAACATCCTTGCTCTTTTTATTTGTCCTTTCATGAAATTCCTCCATTTTTCTGTTACTCTTCCGCGCATTATGTCGTCGTCTGATAGGCCAGCTTGCGCCAGCTCATCTTGTGGGAGATACACTCTTCCTCTTCTACCACTATCATCATCAAATAATAAATGCTCTATAAGGATTCAATTACAAACTTTCTACTTCAAAATTCTCAAAGAATTCAGAAAGAAAGAGAACTTACTCTTCTCCAACGTCTCTTAGTATATTTGTGAGTTGATTTGCAATGCCTAATGCCAATGCTGCATTATAAATGGTCTCAGTTGAAGCCTTGGACTGTGGAGCTATCCCCATAACAGGAACACTCATAAGACCTACTGTCCCAGCAACATAGTAGCAATAAAGATAGAGCTCATCAAAGTTATTGTATCTTGACTTCCTTAGGTCCATCCTCATCCCTTCTATCATGTCCTTGAATGGCTATTTCAAACATAAATTCCAATGTCAATAACATCAATCACTTTAACCACATTAAAATAATGTTCAATTTTGGAAAGTACCTGAATATCTACGGGGTAGTTTGAGACTGTGTGTGAGAGGGCAGCATCATACAAATCATAGGGTCGACCTTCAAAAACATCACTTAGTCGTTGTTCCCACCTGTCCAATGCTTTGGGTGTGATGTGTGAAGCGTTTGGGCCATCTACTAGTTCATCAGTTCTTCTACACCACACTACAATGCAAAACCCACAATGAAATTGGACAAATGCTCATAACTCCTCCTAATTTTGTCCATTAATTCCTTAATACACTATTACAAGTTAGAATTCGATCCTATAAAAATACACTACCAAACTTAAGATTCAGTAAAAAACAAAAACAAAATGCAACATAAAAACTAGTTGGAGAACAACAAACTAGAATAACAAGTTAATCATATACATACCATAAATTGCCCATATGGCTTTTCGGCGCTCTTCGGTCATCAATTGTGTACCTACATTTTACAATTGAAAGTGAGTCAAATCAACAACAAAATATACTAGTACTTAGCATTAAAAAATCAATTAAAAAATTCTAAGCCCATAAAATAAAAATATTATTTTAAGTTATTTATTTTTAGACCGGATATCTTTTGCACATTCTATATAAAAACTAATATCTTTTAAAAAACATCAATTAAAAAATAACGAGTATATAGTAAATTCGCAATGGATAATGAATAACGAGTGTTGCATATGTGGCTTATATGATCCCAACTAAACTTAATAAAAATGAATTAAAATATTTATATATATTATCGACGTAAATAATTTTTATACCGAAAATCACAATCGTTAAATTATTAATAATGTTTCAATAAAACTTTGAAATGCATGCAAATTAAACTAAAAACTGAATGAGAAAGTAAAGTAAAATAAATACCTAGGTAAAAAGTCTTGGCATACTCAGCACAAACTTCACCGCAGCGATCATAAGCCGAATTCAATAAATCCCCATTACTAAAATCACCTTCAATTGTTTTCTCCAAATCAAATTCTATATTTGCACCCCTCTTCTCTTCTCTCACCAAAGCTGCTTGCTTCAAAACTACTTCATACACCCTCTCCTCTGAGCTTCGCAAAGATTCTGCTACCACTGCACCCCCACTTCCAAACCTTATCCTAGAACACACTTTAACACTCCTTTGTGTTCTTCCAATGCCACAAATATCCACCATTGATTTGGCATTCTCTTTGGGCCCACAATTCACCCAAAGAACAACACTAGACATCTCAAGAACGCAACAATTTCCTATGTTTTATTTTTTTGTGCAACTTGGAAATTGTTCTTGAAATTAAATTTAAGAGTTTAGTATAATGGACACTAAAAAAAAAAAAGAAGAGACGAATGAGTTAGGAAAATTGTTGAGGTTGTAAAAAAAAAAAATTAGATGACGCACGTTTTATTCATCTTGATGCTTCTTAAAGATATATAGAAAAAATAATATGTGATTGTAAGGCTTATATTATGTGACTATGTGTACGGTTGTAATACGTGTGAGAATGTATGGACAGTGGTGTTGTAATCCTTAACTTGATCAACTTGTTTGTTTTTATTGCAAGATTCTCTTATTTTAGTTGTTGTCTGGGCAGAATTTTATTTTGGATCTTCTTTTCTTCTCTTATTTTTTTTATTATGTTTGGAAAATATAGACATACAATTTATTTTTTATTTTTTATATTAAATTCATCAAAATAGTTGGTGTATCTATTTCTTTTTAAAAATGAGAGAAAAAATAGGAAAGTATTTAGACCCTTTTATTTTGATTATTTTCTTTATTATATTTTTATTAATTTATTTATGTTACATTGACCGAGAAAGAGGGTACCTTACATCAGCATGTGGTCCAATATTTTGTTTTGCTTGCTTACTAGTAGTGGATGGTGAGAGCCTCTACCCCTCCTCCCTTTAGATCTCTTCCATCGATATTTATTTTTTCATTTAAGAAATAGTTTAAAATCAATTTTTAATTTAAATTATCTAAATATTTTTTATTCTCTTTTGTCTAACTAAGCAATTTGCACACATTTTTTTTTATGTGGTTTTGTTTTTACGGTGCACTAATGTGTTTGTTCATCATCTTAATGTAATATTTTATTTTCTTATCTTGTTGTATATTTTGTTTTTCTCATTTTATTGTGTTGCTTTTTAGTTCAAATTAATATATCAATTTCAATCAAACACAAATTCAATCAATAAATTTGGCGTTATCAACATTACAATTTTAGAGGTATCGATATTTTGAATACCTCAATTTTATCATATTTATAAGTTTTATTACATTTGTAAATATTTTATCGTTGCGTGCTATTAATTTAGATGTCGTAAATTTGTTCATAAATTCATCTTTTTCAATTTTGGTAATTTTAAATTATAATGTTTTTTATCCATATAATTTTGATCAATTTTAAGAAATATCATATATCCTATTTTAGTAAAAAAATAATAATAATAATGAATGGTGAGCAGTTTTCGGAAAGAGAAAAAAAGAAGTGGATGGTGTATTAATTGTATGGCTTACTGATGATTAGATTCAAAGTCAAACTGTTTTTTTGTGTGCGACTAAAGTAAAAACCTTTTTATGTGCTTATAAAAAATTATTAATTCATCACACAATGAAATGGCGAGACCCAGATTCCCTTTGGTCACTACAAGGTGGCTCGAATTTACACTCCAATAAATAATTTTCGAAACCTAATTTATTATAGATTAAATAGGTAAATTTGTCTCTTAAATTGTAAGTGTTTGTTAAATAAGTTCTTAAATTTTACAAATCGACAAATTAGATATTTTGAGTGACAATGTAAATGAATATATGACTTATGAGTGTAGATTCAACATCAATGTTACGTTGCTAGAGATAAATTTTTCAATGAAATTTTGTTATTTCAAAGATAAATTTGTGAGTAATCGTAATTATATATGGACTAATTATTGATAAATTAGTCAATAAAAAATTTAAATTTCATAAGAAAATTAGTTGATATTGATATGAAATCAATGTAAAGATATTACATATTCAATTAATATGTCACATCATAGTCTATAACAATAAAAGTTTAAATATGAATTATTTTTATAAATATTTTACAATTTCAATGATGTATTTGTCAATTCAAAATAAAATTTATCAATTTACAAAATTCATAATTAATTTGACTGACGCTTAAAATTTGAAGGACTAATTGACTTATTTACTTAATTTAAAATATGAGTCTTTATTACTGTCAAGATTCATAGCTCCATCGATTCTTTGTTTTTTTTAATAATCCATCAAGCTTTTTTTTTATTCAATAGTTCCATCAATTTTTTTTATTCAATAGTTCCATCAATTTGTTACTTCATTGTGTGAAAATAAAAACCAATTTGTGACTTCATGAAATCTGTTTACAGCATATTATGGATTTTATGGTGTAATTATTTTCTTGTGAATTCTAAAGGGAGAAAATATTGTCTTTTATAACAATAATAATATAAAAAAAAATTTAATTTAATGATTCTTTTTTTTCACTTAAACCGTTTTAGTAAAGTATAGCGAATCACATACCACTGCACGTTGAGGTTAAACTACAAATTGTAGCTTCTCACATAAAAATAAATATATAATTAATCTTTAATTTTTCAATTAACTTTTATTAGATAATAAGGATTAAAAATAAATATAGCGGTAATTTACCGTAATTTTAACAAATTATTGTGATATAAAAAATCAGTTTGTTGGAAAATGAATGATATTCTTCTTATATATTAAAAGATATGTAGTTTATCTTAGAAATTATAAGCTCGGGTCTTAAATATGAATAACAAAAATTACATGTTTGATGGTTTAAAATAGAAACAAATTTTAACCGTATTAATCTCAAAATACAGTCAATCAATATAATTTTTCTTTGTTTGTTTTTGGTAACTCTTTTACTTTTCATACACGATTGTAGAAAATACTTTTTAACTTGATTCCTACGCAACTTTAAAGGTATTTTTAAATCAATTGTTATATTTGCAAGAAATTCTTTCGGATGGTAAAAATTTCATCTAAATGTTTGTGATTATCACCCTTATCAACGTGTTTCTTCACTTTTCAAAAAAAATATGTTTCTTCATCTATTTTAAAGATGTTGTATGATGTAATCGATTTGAATACTTATTGTACTTCTTTTTAATAAAATTTACTTATAAAAAAAATCAACTACAACTATATTCATTTTTTATTTTAGAAAGTTCAAACCTGCAAAATTAAAACGATGAAGAATAATACGATAAATTGTTAAGGATATTATTAAAAAAATAACTAATTTTATTAAAAGTAAACAAATAAATTAATTTTGTTAATATGTATAAATAACTTTAAAATAAGTAAAGAAAGGAAGGAAGTAATTATTATAGAAAACATTATAATTGTGGAAAGTGTCTGAAACTTAGAGAAATCATTTCAAAACAATTGACGTGTGAAACTTTGGCTAGCACTACAATGTGCTATATTAATTGCACACATTATGGATGGATAACTCTTCTAAGTGTGTCTTTGGAATATATTTACACTTTTTATGAAGAAACTACGCATTGGAGTGGTGAATGGATGTGCATCTAGCATCATCTTTCCAAATAAGGGTTAATGTCGGCCACCACACTAAATTTGTACACCATTCTTATATATGCAGCCAATATTGAATTGAAGTTTCAGAAAGTTTAGAAATAAACTATACAAAGCAATATATTTAGCCTCTATAGTCTATATTATCTGTCTCTAGAAACAAATCACTAGTTGATAACCTTATTGGTGAATAAGCTACAAGGGTTGCATGCATGTATTTAGAATAAAAATTGAGCTATGTGAATTTGGTAGGTGGTATTTTTATGGCAAAATATATTTTATAGTCTTTTTAAGTTATATAAAAATATTAGATTGATTTTTTATTTTTTTTATAATAATTAATGTCTTTTATGTTTATAAATGTTATGGTATTGAATTATTTTAAGTTCTAACATCATTTCAATCATTTTTAATTAGAGATTTTAAAATTTTATTATAAGTTCTGTTATTGATCATATAAAGAAAAAAAAATTCATATAATTTTACGATTTGAATTAAAAGAATTTTACATTTAATTTCAACAATTCTAATATGTATATTACTTAAATTCTCTCTGGTTCAATTATTTTCCTAAAAATTGATTGAGGGTTTATGTTCTTATGATTATTGCAATTAAAATCCTTTAAAAATTACTTGAGTTTATTAAGAAAATTTGAGTTTCAATTTTACTGATTTTAAATTTGAATCATCAATGTAAACATTTACAAATATAAAGAAAAGACTTGACAACAAAAGAAAAATAAATGAATAATTTGTTTAAAAAAAAAAAAACTAATCTATTATTTTCATATAACTTAAAATACCACATTATACATTTTTCCTATTTTTATTTTACAATTTAGACTCAAAAGTCAATCTTTTGCTATACAACATCTGAAATTGAATGAGATCATTATAACTTCTATCTCCTTTTTGTAAAAGTATGTGCTTTAGCATTGATGATTCTTACCAGTAAAACCAAACTATAACTTGGAATAAAATGTGGAATATAAAACAAGGATAACGAAAATGTATCTTTAAAAACTTTAAAATTAGAGAAAAAATTATGATTATTGTCTAACAACAATTAGATTATAACATTATGTACAACATATAAATTTTTCTGAAAGTATTTTGTATTAGGGCATTTTATAACGAAGAACTAGAGATAATATTTATAGTTTTGCTCAATCTCTTCTTTCACATACTAAAGAATGTGAGACTTGTATCAAGATGTACAATTTAAAGCAACTTCAAAAATCTCCATCTTGATAAAATGGATACATCTTGATCAGCTTCCATTTAGTATCTACTTATGAATAGAAAGTTCTGGCAAAAAGTCAAAATTGTCCTTTCAAATTTTGTTCTTTTGGCTTTATTTATAGGCTCAATGGTAAAATTACTTATCATTTCAAATTTCTAAATATTTTTTCCTCTCTTCACTCATTTCAAACTATTCGCTCTTAATTTCCTCTCTCTTTCTCCATTCCCAACTTCTCTCTCCTCTCTCATAGGTTTCTTCTTCTTCGTCCTCTTTTATCTTTATTCGTCTTCTTTTCAGCTTTAGAATATTAATTATAGATGTGACATGATACTTGTTTCTTCCTTCTTTCCTTATTTCCTCTCATTAATTTATTTCTTCCTTTATCACTCAACAACAAAGTTATGAAAAAAAAAAGTGTATGTTCTCATTCCTTCAACCATCTTAAATTATTTTTCTTTTCTTAACATTCCTCCAAGTGTATGTACCATTTTTTTCCACTAGATTTAGTAGAAATGTGTAAACAAAGAATTAATGTCAAGTTCAAAACAAAAGAATGTATTTCATTATTGTAGTGGCTACTATAGCGGTTATCAGTCGGCGTCGACGATGGTCGAAGTGGTTGGTGGTGGCCATGGTTAGTTGTCGGAAGTAGGAGGTTAGTGGTGGTGGTGGTGGTCGGTTGACAAATGTAGGTGGTCGATGGTGATTGGTGGTTGGAGATGGGTGGTGGTGGTGATCAATGGTTGTTGTAGTTGTGCTGACGTCCACTAATTGATCATATCTAATTTTAAAACACAAATAAAAATTATCAAACATATGTTTTTAGTTGAGTTTCAATGAAAAACGGATTTGAAATTAAGTTAAAAATCATAACAACCCTATTTTGTCCGATTATATTTTTGTTTTAAAATTGACTTTATAAAGAAAAACCAAAAACTCATTATCATAAAAAAGAATCTAATTTTGTTTCATATTCTTTGGCATGTGTTTCGAATTAGTCTTTCCCTTCTCTCTCATTTAGTATATAGTATATATAGTAAAAACCACCCCCACATTCTCACTCCTCAAATATCTAGGGAAGGTTCTTTTTTTTACATAAAGAGGGTCAAGCCCAAATCAAGGGACAAAATTTATTCTTCACTATTGTTTATATTGACCAAGACTATTATCTTGGCAAAATTTAGTAGCCCTTCCATAATATGTACGATAAACCAACAAAAGCAAAATGTTTAAAATGATTAAAAAAAAATTATTTTAAAACCTTAACAAAATACATTACATTAACATTTATCTTAAATTCATTAAAAAAAAAAATAAAAAAAAAAAAGGAAAATCACTAACAAGCTACAAATTTCAGATAATTACTAAACAATAAACCCATAATAAACACGAAGAATGCAATTAACAAACAAATGAATCAAGTAACATAAAAATTAACAAAGAAGGTAATCCCAAGACATTGGTTTAAAGAAGTGGGGAGCATGAAACTCCATAAAGTGCAAGTATCCCTTAGGAAGGTGCATGTAGAGCAACCAATCACCATTCCTTTTAGGACTAGGCATTGGCATAACATAACCCGCATCACCACCCCAAGGAAAATGATAAGATCCAAACAATGGTTTTCCCCACCCAAAATCTATCTTTGATTCTGGAAACCTTTGCCCAGAAGACACTACAAAAGTGGGTCCCTCTTCTCCACCAGTGCTTCCACAATATATCCTCGCCAACCCTTGAATTGGTCGATGCTCTTCCACCCAATCAATTAACCCTAAAAAATGCTCCTCCGTCATTGTTGTCTCCAAAAACTCATGAACTCGATCCGCCACCCAACATAACGGCTTTTCACCGAGCTCCTCCGTTGACCTACCACCATAGGGTATCGAAATCACGTTCCCAAAATACGAACTCATAATCTCTTCCTTGTTTTTGTCACCATTGCTTAGCCTCTTTCTTCCATCAACCACAACTCCCATTTTTGCAAAAATATTTTTGTTATCTTTCGAAGCAGCTTCGGCAACCATCTTCCAAAGAAAAGCGGAGAAGGATTCGAGTTTAGTGTGCAACTGTTGTAGAGGATCCAAATTCGTTTTGTTTGAGTTTGCTCGTGATTGCATGTTGTTGAGTTGTTCACTTGTTACGTAATATATACGACTAATAATCAGATCGGTTTGAATATCGGATTTGAATTTGGGCTCAGGCGGAGGAGGGAGGTCCGTGATTGGTACATACATGTCATAAAGTGAAGGGTGGATGGAAGATGGGCGTCGTGGGGTGAGAAGTGAGCGTCGGAAACAAGGTTGTGTTGTTGGGCTCATGGGCTTGTTGTTGGGCCTGGCTATTTCGGCCCATGATACAAGGAACATGTTTGCTGAATAAGCGTCAGCTATGCGATGGTCAAAATTGCACGCCACTACTAATCCACCACATTTCATCCAAGTGACCTGTATAGTTACAACGATAATTAATACACTTTATAATTCTCATCATTATATAATTAAAAATCTGCATTACAATAATAATTCTTTGAGATTAAAAAAAATCTTTGATTATATTAAATCTCCCTTGCCACAAAAAAAAAAATACAGAACTCTGACTATATACAAAATTGAAAAAATACATATTTAGAATTTTTTGTTATATAGAATACGTAAGACATAACTCATGCAACGTAAAAAAAGAACCATCAACCAATGATTTACTTATAACTAACAAATGCAAAATTGTAAACTTCAACTAATCATAATGGATATGAGCGAAAGATGCAATCATATGTATCAACTGCAATTGATTATTTAAAGATCTTTTTGGAATATTTGAGTGTATCTAATTATAAATAAAATGAATAGACACTCAAATAAATAATCAAAAATCAATATATTAAGAGTGTCATGTTGAATAAGATATGTCATGAATATGTATTTATGAGGTTTGAATAGTACTCACCTTACAATACATTTTGTAAGCATGAGTTAGACGTATGTTTAATATAAAAAAAATTAATATGATATTAAAGTTTATCAATTTAGATTATTCACTATTTATATTCACACACCAAGTTTAATAATGTTAAACATGAGTGGCATGAGTTATGCATTGGATAAAACATAAGTCTCATATAGAATAAAGACAAAATTTGATACGAGTTTATAAAAAGAGACACTTTTTTTGTTTTCTTTTGGACAGGATGGTTCCGTCTTGCATTATTTTGTTAATAAATATTTCACCTGAACAGCAAGTACACCATGTTTCTTCTTTGGAACAAGCTTCCCTTCAATTGTTTCATCAGGATTATACAAATTAAGAGATTGTAGGTCAACATCAGCAACAGCTTCAACAAAATCCACTCCACGGTTATTACAAAGTAACTCAGGTTCACCTATGGAGTTAGTAACCACTTCACCACCAAAGGCATAATAAGAAACAAGAGATTGAGCTAAGGAATTTTTCAAACACCCCACAATGTTATGGGTGGTGCCAATAGCAATCATAGGTTTATTGTAGCAAAAGAACACACCAACATCAACAGGGGGAAGAATTAAATCAAGGTTTGATAGTGGAAGCCAATGCTCTTGCATTGGTAGCATGGCAGCCACTACTTCCTCGTTGGTCACATTAACTGTGAATTGATCATATAATTTTCCAATACACATTTTAGAGATTAGATGTGACGAAAATTAATTGATCGAGGATGTGTTACGACTAGTTGATTAGCTTATTTGATGAATATGCTAGAAGGGTTATATGCATGTATTTATAGAATAATTGGTGAATTTGGTAGGTGTAAATTTTATTTGAAAATTCAGTCTCAAAGTCAATCTTGGTAGCATGTGAATATGAAAGAGAATTTTTTTTTAGGAGCTTAAAGGTACTACCATAAATTTTCTATCTCTATTTTTTTAAATATATATATATTCACTCAAATGTACCAAACTATGAAAATGTTGTTATTCGGATGAGATTTTAATGGTATAAAAAATAAATTAATTTGTCGACTACTCTAAATTAAACAATTCAATTTGGAGAATTAAATATAATATTAAAAAATTACAAAATGAAAAATATTATTTATTATTCAAGTTAACGATTGATATTATATGTATTTGATAATATATGTACATGTATAATCAAATTAAGAATAACTATAATATTAGTAATTATGTATTAACTTTATCAGCTAATTATTTTTATTATTTTAAATAAGTCAAATTCATCTTATAGATTTTTCTTGAAAGTTAATGTATGTGAGATGTTAAAAGTTAAAAAGAATTATGTGTACGAAGCGCTTTATGACATCAATTTGCATATTTTTCTTCAAAATAGTTGTGTTAGCTAAATCTTTTTCTATTTTTACTGCCAAAAGATTAGAAACCTCATATTTGTTAATATGTCATACTTCAGGTATATGACGACATATAGGGATAATACTCAATTTTTTATTTATATATTTTATGAATTAACTTTGACCAACAATTAAAATATATAGATTAATTATCATAACATCAACTTATTTTTTATACATCAGGGATGTAAAAAGTTATTGTTTGTCAATAAATCATAATTGTTAAATTATTAATAATATTTGACTTTTGTCATAATTAATTATAAAATTATCTATATAATTATGATCATTTACTAATTATGTAAATATTTTACACTAACGGTATATGAAAATTAAACTTTATTTAATACAATTAGATTTTAATTTATGAATGACTTTTGATCAGTTAAGATTTCCATTGATTAGTCTCTGGAGAGATTTATATCATAATCTAATGAATATAATTCTAGTTAACACTATATTTAGAAATATTTACTAGACAAATATCTCTCACACTTAATTAAAATATTAGTGGCGTAAAACTATGGTGCGTTCATTTCTAATACATCCTATAAAGAGTACCGATCTATTGATCCTTTAGTTTTTTAAAATTGGAAGTAAAAGTTGTCACATGGATAAATGGCATATTGCAGCCAAGCGTATAGCATGAAACTTAAAAGAAACATAAAATAAGGTGCACATAGCATAGGCAAAGTTGTTTGTAATGGCCACTTAATTATCCAAAACTAACAAGGGTCTATTTGAATTAGTTTATTTATTTAAATTTACTTAATGACATAAACATACTTGTGGGCTATTTTAGAGAGTATATGATAACTATTTATAAGATATTTGTAAATTATTTTCAACTTATTTTCATAAGATCTCCATCATAATTTATAAAAATAAATTCAAACTTGTTTTTTTTTCAACTCAACTTCAAATTTATATAAAAATAATTTAATTATTTTATCTTTTATTATAGAAATAATTTATATACATAAATAATTTAATAATGAACACTTATGATATATGTGCTCAGTTAATTGTTCATCCAAAGATGACCTAATTACACAAAAACAATAAAATAAACAAAATAAATTTCCCGGTTAACTTGAAAATTTAATAATGAAGAGGAATTTCATTATTTACATCTATTAGTGAATTAGGGAAAACTGTTCTTCACATTGAAACAGGGTGCTCCAATTCATTAGCAATATAATTTTGAGAGCATAATAAGTTGAAGTTTCATACTCTTTCCCTTTTCCCCCTAACAAATTTGCTATTGTTTTCTTTTCTATCGATCATCATGAACTCCGTTTGTCCTTCCAGTACTTTCAAGATCACTAGTTGTGGCATCATCATCAGTATCTGTATCACTATCATCAGTGTCTGAGGTTTCACTTTCACTGTCTTCATAAAGGTACGGGTAGATGCATATCAATGCAGCAGCCGCAATGATACAGATATGCTGCGCATTGAACAATCGCCTTAGCTTCCACTTTCGCTCTTCTTTTTCTTCTTCATCATTTCTATCACGTTTTCTACTTGAAGGAATCAAACTATTTCTCATATTTGAACGCCTGCAAATGATTAACTACATTATTGTTGGGAATTTACATAGATATCTATGAATGACTTACCCAGACACCAAGCACATGACACAGACACGAAACACGATACTAACACTGAATGTAGCAAAATGTGTCGATTTCATGTCAAACATTAACAGGTTTCAGACATCAGACACGCATTTGATCTGAATTGTAGATGGTACACATATAGATAGCAAATATAGCAAGATATCATCATTAATTCATCAATTAGGCAACACTATGGTAATGGAAAAAAAGTTACAGTCAAAATAAAAAACTTCAATCATATATCAATGTTATTGAAAATTTTATACACATGGATACAAGAAGCATTTTTCACAAACTTCACATGGCTTATTACTGCACAAACTATAATTGACATTTCGTAGTTAAACTTGTAAAAATCACAGGAAAACTAACTGCATTCATATAATAATAAATTTAAATAAAATAAAAATAAATAAAAATAAAAAAGAAAAACACAAATTATAGTGTATGTGCAATAATAATTCCTTCCTCATGCATTCGTGTTAGGCCATTACAGAGTCACAACTCAAAATAACACCGAAAAGGCTTAAAAATTTTGGAATAATAAATTGTAATAATAAGAGGATTTGAAAAGGACGAACAAGTGAAGTGCAGAAGAGTATGATCGATCGGAGTAAGATGAGCGGTGGACGTGCGAAAAGAAGCGGAGGAGGAGAGCGCGATTAGGGGTTGGAAGAAGCAGTTGTGATTGTGAATTTGTGACTGAGTGAGGAATACGGCTTTTTATCTTTTAGTGCTTCAAATGGAAATTTGAAACGGTCTCGGGGACGGGGAGCCCATTTATCGGATTGGCGGTAGTTGGCGGTTTAAAAATTGTATCCCTCTGAAACAAATTTGGAAATTTGATCCGACCCCACATTTTGAAATTTATGGAAAAAGTCTTTTCTCAGACATTCTCTTACCGAAGGGTCACTTCGTGAAATATCTGGTAGTTATTTTTTTGGTATCAGAAATTTTATTTTTGAAATTTTTGAATTATTCTCATCCAAAAATTTAAAAATCTGATAGTTGTTCTCAATCGGAAATTAAATTAACTATCGAAAATTTCAAGTCACAACTTTCCAGTAAAATAAAAGTAGTTATCGGAAATTTCAAGACACAAAATTTCTGGTAGAATAAATACTGAAAAATTTGGTGGCGAAATTTCTTGTAGACAATTTATACTACGAGAAATTTTGTGCCTTAAAAATTTCCGTTATTATTAATTTGTATATTAAATTTTTAGAGGAAACAAATTAATTACCAGAAATTTTAGTGAGGGTAAGACGTTGAAGTAATTTTGTTTTAATGAAAATGAAAAAGACAAAATTGAATTTTTTACATTTTTAGAAATACAAGTACAATTGTGGAAAATACAAAATTCAATTTGGCTTGGCATAAACTGAGTAGCCCATTTTACCACTCTCGTGGGTTCTTTATGTATTGCCTTTTGGGTTTTCTATTCTATGTCTATGAATGAAACCCTCTCTACACCAAAACAAAGTAGAAGTACTAATTAATTAAGCACTACTCCCACTTTTTTGTTACGCACATTAGATACTTTGACTCTTAAAGATAAAAATATTAGATCCTGATAGATAACCAAATCTATTACTATAAACAATTAGAAGTTAAAAAACACCACCTATTTAATGCATAAAATCCCGAGTCTCCCTATGAGCTCAATGCCAACATTGAACTCCCAATTTTTTATTTTTTATTTGATCTATTTTTCTATATTCGATGCAGTCTATCTATTTTTTCTTTGCAAATTACTATTTTTTTTTTCTGAAATTTTGTCATTTAGTTCTTTTAGAGGTGTTGATTGAAAACAGTGTGGCGGCTTTGAATAAGGGCATGAGAATTTGGTGATGAGGGAGACGGCTTAGCCATTTTAAAGATGGATTTTGTAACTCCCTAAAAATATTCAATCTTAATAAGCTTTATGTAATGTAAGGTGTGATGGGAAGGAACCTTTGAAAGTTTCACTTCCTTCGTCGACAAAATTTGTTTCTCATTTTTTTTTCTCTCTTTATGGTTAATTGACAACAAAATTTTAATCATTTTAATTTTTGTTTATTTTCACGGATTGAATAGAAGCGAAATAATATATTGTGTTCCAAACCAAAAAAAAAACAATGAAAAACACTTATTTAAAATTTTCAATTAAAAACAATAAAAAACACTTACTTAAAATTTTCAATTACATATGTTTTATGCGCAAAATATAAATATGTGTGATGGCACTTCACAAGTCTTCTCAATGATAAGGTTTATAACATAATTTTTAGAGTTAAATATATTTGTAATTCTTAAATTTTTTAAAAAGAAACCAATTTTATGGGTCACTATACATGTAGGTATTTTGATACTTCAAATTTACAATTTTATTTTTTTTGGGATTACAATATCTAAAAAGTACATAATTTAAAGAGCTAATTTCTTCTATCACCGTATGCAGAGTTATTTTGTTATCACATTTTTTTAAAAATTCACACAGATTATCACATTATGATAATATATAATTTAGATATAATGGATTACAAATATGACACATAAGATCTATGTTAAAACAATAATGGGATTTGCAACAAGAATTAACCAACAAAATAGAAAATTAATAATTGCAAAACCAAAATTGAAACGGAGAATGTTCTTCGTTTGAACTAAAAACGGAAAACGTTCTTCACCAGAACTAAACAAGAAGAATGTAAAACCAGAATTGAAACAGAGAATGTTCTTCGTTTACAACTGAAACGAAGAACGTTCTTCACCATAATTGAAACACTGAAAACGAATAATGTTATTCGTTTGTGCAGTTTTGAAAACAGTTTTAAATCAATGTAAAACGAAAATTAAAGAAAGATAAGGCAAAAATAACACCAAGATATAGCCTCAATTACTTAAGACCTACGTCACGGACATGAAAACAAGACAATTCACTATTAGTGTTTGAATTTACAAGATTAAAGCCTCTTCAAGATTGTTCTCTTAGTATCTATTATGGTTGAGAATACAACAATACTAGCTTTCTCTTACCATATCTTTTTTACTCTCCCTTAGTTTATGCTTTTCTGATTACTATGAATCACTTTTGAAAATTCCATAGACCTTTTTCTCAATCAACATTCAACAACATATTGCCATTACAATTTACAGTCTTATATATAGTATTCAAAAGCAAACTAGTTTAACTAACTATAATTATTTTGTCATAATCAATTTGGCCAAATTTAGTTATAACAAACACTAAACCATAACTAACTCTAGATAGATATTTGCGGCATATTTTCACAATCTATATCTACATCTACAATTTATCTATTCATCTTTTTTTTTTTACTCAACGATTTATCTATAAAATCTAAGAGAATGAATTAAGAATATTTCAATTAAAAGTACTACACTATTATACTTCTTATTTTATTATTGTTTTTCAAAACAATGACACATTAATTACATGTTAATACAAATTCAAATCTTATATTGAGCAATATTAAAATAATAAATGTTAAAAGATTAATTTTGAAAAATCAATTTTCAATTTTATTATAATTATCCTTAAAGGTTCCCTCAAAAAATGAAATAATTTTAAACAGAGATAATTATAGAGTATTTTCAAATATGT
>JBBPBQ010000004.1:48761625-48777930 GCA_037974755.1 Cicer yamashitae
ACAAAAATAAAAATTGTATTTCTAATATTTAACAACTAAGTATTTGTTGTTAAAAAATATAACTATTAATATTGAAAAACTTCAAAACAATTTTTTTTAATATTTAAAAAACAAAATTGATATAAAGAAATTGTTCCTACAAAAAACAATGTATAGAAATTAATTTATTGAACTCTATTTTAAAACTTCTGTCGCACAAAAAAAACTCTCTTAAAATAGTGGTTCTTCTAATCCTTGCAACACACAAGTGAGTACTTTAATTGTCTAATGTCTATAATTTAGAAGATTGAAGTGTCTAATATTTATAAATAAAAAAATTTAAATATTTAATATTTTTAACTTAAAACTAAAATAGAATTAAAAAATTTGAGCTAACCAAAAAAACTTCAATAACCAATAAAATTTAAAAATAACTTAACAGAATTTAAGCTAATATTTTTAACAAATATGTGGCAATGTAAGGCTCATAGTCATATGTAGTGGTGTTTAGCATATTCTTCTAAAATGCTTGCCAAAGAGAATTAAGAGATTTTTTTAAAATTATGTTTGTGTATATTATAGCAAATAATTTTTTGTCACAGCATAATTTGTCTGTATCATTTTTTTATTGATTATTATTATTTATTAAAAAAATTTCAAATAATCCTTAAGTTATAATTGATAAATATCGATAGTATTAAGTTGAATGTTTTATCGTAGTTGTGTGTAAATTATTGTAACTATTTACTGGGTTTTCTTAAGATAAAAAATAATCTAATAAGACAACTTTTTTACATTAATAAGACTTATTAATGAATATTATGATTTAATTCATATATTTATCGAGTTTATACTATCACTCACTCACAAAACTTTTTACCATAATTGTGAATAATTGTAACTAACAAAAAGACGTTATTATACCATCAGAAATAAAGATCAGGGTAATAATTTTAATTAGTTAGTTAATTATTTTTCTGAGGAATTAATTATTATTATTAATTTATTTCCCTCTCGGAATTCAAAATTCAAAATAGTCTAAGCAATAACGTACCACCTTACCTTATTCACAGTAAATGCTCTTTCTTTCTCTACTCCATTTTCCATTGATTTCAAAAACAAGAAAAATAAAAGGGTCTCCGTTTCAAAACAAAAAGAATAAGAAAGAAAGAAAAAACATTGATAGTTTGAAATTCATGATATGTTGTGGTGGTGTGTGAAGCGTGGATTAACCTTTCTGTTACGATTCTTCTTCCGTTCATTCAAATCAGCTATGAGGTGTTTCTTCGGAATCAGAGACAATCTTCCTGCACCTCTTCTCATTTCTGCTCCCTCTCGCTCCACCACCGTAACTCTCTTTCCCTCAAGATTTTCATTTTCTTTCATTTCTTCTTTCAATTTCGCATTTCAATATCAGCTATATCTCAGATTTTGAAATGCAAGATATTTAGAAAATTATGCAATGATTTATTTATTTATTATTATTATTAATTTAAAATGTTGCTGTTGTAAACCCTAAATCAGGACGTGTTGATATCTCGAAATCGTTTGTCCTCTTTATTATCTAAAGGTATTTCTCTATTACTTTTTTTTTTATATTTATACTGTTTTAATATTTTTATAGATAGCACCAACACTTCTGATCGAAGATTTGTCACAATGTCTGACACGATATTGAGACGTTGATTATATTCGATTAATTAATTTTCTCAAATTTTTATTGGTGTAATGCCAATGTTTGGTATGTGTCAGTATATTTGCTTCATAGGTAGTTATGTACTAATTTGTGTTTTGAATATTTCAGAAGAGAATGAAGATTCTGTTCCGAATGATGGTGTGGGGTCTCAGGAATATGATTTGAGACTTACGGATGAGGTGTGTTTATACTTCATGTTCATAGTGCTATTTGTCACACTAATACTGTAGCAATTTTTATATTTTTTTTGTAAATGATTTTTCTTAGATTTTTTTAGCTGTTGCATTTGTCAATTTTTTGTTTGCACTCTTAAGGGTATTGAGGAAAGAGTTGAATTTTTGTTAACCATTTTTTTTGTAGTGAATTTGTCGCAGCATGGGTAAATGAATATGCAAACTGATATGTAACTTTTATAGTATATATGCATTTGTATGAGTTGTTTATGAACAGGTGTGAATTTTGGAATTATCATGTAAAAGAAGTAAAAAGAGCAACACAAAGTGATTTTATGAATAAAACCTTATGAGATTCTTTAGTTAGCTTTCTTCAATTTCGACTAGTTCTAAGTAATATTAGGTCATGTGATTTTAGGAAAAACTATTATCTACTTATAACTGTTCAGCATGTATTACCTAATGTTGTACTGTGGATCATAGCATTAGGATGTATGGTTTTGTACGTACTTCTAAGTTTCAATCACACTTTTGCAGGTCAAGTTTCTTAAAGCATGTGGTACTATAGCAGGAACACCGGCCGAAATTCGCAAAACATCGGCAAAACTGAAAGTGTCACCTGTTTGTGATAGTGATTCTGACCCTCTAAGGTTTCATTCCTGGCTTCCCAATACATCTGTTGAGAAACTTCAGCTGGATGTCCAACCATTTGATCCATCAACTCCCATAAAACTTTGCCAAGAATGGGAAAATAGCACATATTCTTCAGAGCACACACCTAGCAGGTTATTCTTATGAGCACATATTCTTTGCCCTTCAAATTGTTCCTATTTCCTGTTCTATTTTGGTATTTTCGAAATTGATATGTCGTATTGTATTTTCACTGAATGGTGGAAATGTATTTTGGTTAAAACGTGTCTATTTTTGAAATTACATAGAAGTTAGTTATATAACTAGAACCTGAGATCTTATTTTAATTTCTTTTGCAGCTATGTCTTCAATGCACAAGACACTCAACGTGACTCTCCTGACTATGTGGAAGGAAGTTGGACACGGAGTATTCATACTGAACATAAGACTAGAAAGATTGAAGCTTCAGTTACACCTTGGCCAGCCACAGGCACTCAGAGGAAGAACAAATCTGTACGTTTTGAATGCGAAAATGACTTAGTATCTTATCAAAGCCCGCCAGATGATCGGCTCATGAAGAAAAACATGTCACCAGATAACCAAAGTTCATGTAAACGATCACCTTGTCCTACCCCATTGAAGTTATTTGATGAGATGCAAACACCTGGAACCGTGTACCCTGCATCATCAGAAGAGTTATGTCACGGTCGAGTTCGGTCGCAGTTTGTCTATCCAAATTGCAACCCAGGTGTGAAAGTCTTCCTGAGCAAGTTACTTGAAGAGCAAGATTCAAATGAGCTGGGTGATTCTGTCGAGCAGGATCAAAATCCAACTCCGACCCCAGAAAAAGGTTTGAAGAAAATAGAAAATGAAACTGAATCTATGATGGAAGCAAGTTCATGTTCTAGGTTAAAACCTATATCAATCAGTGTGGATGAGACGAACGAGAAAATGGAGACCGCTTATAGTCCAATCCCACATTCTGTTGACATGCCTATTATTGAAGTGGTTCCTGCTCAATGGAATGAAGATAAGGATTCTCATATTTTTCCTTCTAAGTGGCTGAATGGAAATGGCATACCAAACTCAACCAAGAAGTACAAGGAAGTATGACTTGTAGTCAGCATTTTCTATTTGAAAGAGTTCTAAATCTAAATATACTGCAACTTATTAGTGCTGATTGTTTCCAGGATCAAACGGTAAAGTGGCATGCAACACCATTTGAAGAGAGGCTGGATAAGGCATTGTCTGAGGAGAATTTTATCTCTAAAAGGTATCCATCCCTAGTAAACAATCACTTGCACACTTATTGATCTGTTTAAAAGGATAAAAAGAAGAAAATAATCGAGAAACTCCAGTTTGTTCATGCTATACTTTCTTCAAACACTGTGTGCTGAATGTTAATTATGGTTCATTTTTTCTGATTAGAAACTTAACTCGAGTTTAGCACATTGTGAGGATAATAGATGATTTCAAATTATCAAAGAAAGCCTGTTTGCTTGACGTGTCTGAGTTTGACAAATCTACTGTGTTTACATGAATTTATTGATCAATATGTTATTTCATTAGTTTGCATAGCTGAGTGTTGTTGTTGGATATTTGTTAGTAGTTGATTTATAATATCTTTATGTATATATAATGTCCATTTAATTTGTTATTATCGATTTACAGGAAACTTGTCATTGGAAAACCAGTGGCATTTGAGGAGATTGAGGAGTGACACTCAACTGTCTCAACAACAATCATCAACTCATCCACTGTGGTGTTATTTTCAAATATGTACATGTCCATTGGTCCATCCCAATCCATTATGCTCTCATATATGAGAAACTGTTCAAATTTATATAGAGACTACAATAAACTAAACATCCTTCAATACACTGATTGATTATACCAATTTTGAGATTACATAGAACTATTAGGCTATTTGCCAAAATGCAGTTCCATCCTTGTGGAAACAAACATTATGGAGAACCTTCATTTACTGGAAAAGTGATAAAACTGAAAGTTTTCAATGAACATGATAGAAAGCTTATAGCTGGATCCCCAATCCCTTTTGCATCTTTGAACAAATCTCAGCCGTTTGATTGATTTAAGAGCTAACGGAGTTTGATTCATTTAGCAATAATTGTTAACTTAATCAAACAACTAAGATTTTGCTTCGAGGGGGGTTTTTCTTAGCCCCTTATCATACCATGAACAACTTAAGATTTGATTGAAATTGTGAATTATTGATGCATTTATTGTATTATATAAATATACATGTTATGTATTTATAATATTATGTTTAACATTATTTTAATTAGGCAAATTTATACTAGTCTACAAGTCGAGTTTGCGGATCAATTTCATGTTAATAAATTGAGGTTGCTTAAACTCTTGATTTTAACAACCTTACATTGATCATATATACCGTGAACAACCAGATAAATTGATTGGGATGGATAAACAAGTGGTAATGAATTTTGCTAAAATTTTAAGAAATTAGAATGATCACTTATCCACAGCTTCTCATCTATGCAAAATTACGTCTCTATAGCTTCTTTTTTCAATTTGGTTTTCAATGTTTCAATCCGTTTTCCTTTTGAAGAATTTTGTTTTAAATTGCTTACATGTACATGTACGTAATGAGGTGACAAATCTAAACTAAAAATTATTATTTTTATTTATTTAATTTTTTATAAATTAAAAAATATAGTTTTTCAATCTTCATCTCCTTCTTTTCTCTCAAACTTAAAAACTCCAATTTTTTCTATCATTTTCTTTATTTTCTTCTTCATCTTAATGATCATGATCATTTAAGATAATATTTTCCTTTCTATTGTAAATGTCCATTCACAAAATCAAACAAAAAATTAGAACAAATGAAAAATCTATATTTAAACCAAATCAAAATCAAACAAAAAGTTGAAACCCTCGAAAATGTAACATAAATCTTAAACTCACACAAACTAAAAACCACAACACCAACTTCAACTCATCTTAAGAAATATTCTTAGATGGTTGAATTGTATAGAGTTAACAAAAAATTAACATGCAATTTTATACCTCTCTTATTTTTAGATAGAGAAATTAGTGTGCACATAAAATTACTTCTATTGGCTTTCAACAAAATGAGATGCCTGTATTTTATATTCTTTAAATTAGAACATATTAAATTTTTACTTAATTTAGATTTCAAATTTTGTTGATGTTGATTTTTGTCAAACTTTTTTCCTTGTAGGTTTTATACTTTGGATTTTTCGTTTTTAACGAGAGAGTTCCCGTGACTATTCTAGCTAGTAGTTAGGTTTTGGTCTACTCTTCTAAGAGCATCTCCAATGGGAGTAAAATTAAGTTCGTCCGCCAGCGTGGAATAACGTAATCGTGAGTTTTTTGGGAATTCACCGTTGGAGTTGTGCCAAACTTTAATCACGGTTCTCTCAAGAAGGAACGGTACTTTCATATAACCGGTACCTATTTTTATTATTTTATTAATAATAATAAATTTATGACTGTTACCCTATTATTATTTACTTTTATCATTTTTAATTATTTATGTCATGTATTTTAACATTTAATTTTTATTATTGTTATAAAAATTTTAAGTTTAATTTTATTTTAAATTAAAATTAAGATAATGTATAATAATATTAATTGAAATATTTAAATTAATATTTTAAGTTGTAAAAAATTAAATATAATTAAAATATTAATGTATAAATTAAAGTTGTGGGACCTAATATGATTTTGTTTGTGGTACAGTGGGCCCTATTTAATGAATCCATGTTGATTCACCATTGGAGTAAAAAATAAATGAATTGTTTGGAGATGATGTGACACATTGAACCCCATTTAAAGAACCCATATTGAGTTCACCGCTTTAGATGCTCTAAGTAATTTTTATGTTTTTTTATTTAACAATATTTCTATAATTATAAAAGATAGGTGGTAGTCAAAAGATACCAATAAAATTGAGATGTCTTGTTTGTCATGTGATAATTTTACACTATTTTTGTTATAAAAAAATCTTAAGAAATATATCTTGAACCCATCTTTTTCTCAATTCAACGAATTAGTTTTAGTTTCAAACTATTTTCAATTGAGAGTTTCTTATTACACCATATGTGTTCTCAAAATTGGGATTTGTATGCAATTATACATTTTAAGCTATTTAAAATGTGTTTTTCTTTAATCCCGTTTGTTTGTAATACATTATTAAATAATAATAATAATAATAATTTTAATAATAATAAATAAAATACATTAATAATAATATTATAAATAATAATAATATTAATAATAATAATAATAATAAATAAATTATATTAATAAAATAAAATTAATTAAATTGAACAAACAAAACACGTTAAATTAAAGAAAAAAATACTACAAATTGAAGAAAAAAAATTACAATTTGTGAATGATTTTTGACTTTGAAATTTGTGAATGATTTTTCACTTTGAAATTTGTGAATGATTTTTGACAACTACATTTAAAACATTATAAAATGTTATTTTATTAAATTTAAATTTTTTTAACTTCAAATGAATTAAATATAAATTTTTCATATAAAAAATTTAAGATAAAATAAACGAAAATATAGATTTAGAAAACAAATTTTGAATTGATATTTTGTATTATACTGTTGTAAATATACTTATAAAAATTCAATCAAAAACAAAATTTATATTTAATTAACAATAGAAATTAAAACTGCATATATAATAAAATTTGTAGAGACTAAAAATTATATTTTTATTTTATAAAGATTAAAATTAAAATTAAAATTTTAAATTTTCATATTTTAATGTATAATTTCTTTTATTATAGATCAAATAATAATAAAAAATTACACATAATTATAAAGTCTCATCTCGAACTCAACGCATCGACAATTATATTAAAGATGCTTCATAATGCACTCACATCTTATCCTTCATTACTCTATTAGCTACACAACAAAAAGTACAAAATAATTTGTATAAAATAAGATGTGAGTAGAGTATGGAGGATTAAAGAATTAATGTATCATAATGTCGCGCGCACCACATGGGGTCGAAGATTCCCCCCATCAACCTCAGCTCTGTTATCACATGAGTAGCACAACCACTATAAGAATTGTGTAATATGTAAACCCTGTCACCTGAATTATAAATTGTTCTCCTCTTTCTCTCTTGTTGAAGCATTTTTTTTCTAGATAAACTAAACCATGGTAGTGAAGGTGTATGGTCCTCACTGTGCCTCAACCAAACGTGTGTTGGTTTGTCTGCTTGAGAAGGAAATTGAATTTGAGGTTGTCCCTGTTGATGTCTTTAAGGGAGAACAAAAGGATCCTGAGTACCTCAAATTACAGGTTCATCTATTTTATTTTCTTTTCATCTTTGTTTTTTATTTTACTTCAAATATTTGTTCAATCAAATTAGTATATTAATCAAAAACTATACAAATTTAACGTTAATAAAATTGAAATAAAGGAATTTGCAAACAAATTTATAAACTAATATTATAAAATGATAAAAAATAATGTGACAAAATCAAACTGATTGAGATATCTATGTATTTGGATTTATAATGTTAACAATCAATTCATCAACTGAATCTATAATCTATTGAAGTTGATCTGTCAATTTAAACTAAAGTAAATGAGACAAATCAAAAAATTAAATAATGTCACGTGAAACAACACAATGCTACATTTAAAAGACAAAATCACGTAAAACACGTAAGAAAAATGAAATTTACATAGAAACTATTTGTTTAGATAAAATTAGAGGAAAAATGATTCAAGGCATGATTTCTCATACCATGTAAGAAAATAGATTAGATCGAAATCATCCATCTTATGTGGACGAGGAAGAATGAAAAGAGAAGCTTAAGAGAGACACCTTAATTTTATTCGAGGTCTAATTATTGAGTTTAATATCTATAATGACAATATAAAATAGTTTTACAACATACATTTAATTATCTTATTACGAAATCATGTCTTACTATTATTTCTAAAAATATGAGCATAAATGTTTACTTAGTGAGATGCATTTGGATAATTTATTTTTGGAACACTTAATATTAGTAATATTAATATTATTAAAAATAGTTAGAAATATACTAAATGTCGAGATTGAACTTTTAATCTGTTTTATCATTCTAATTAAATCCTTAAATAGTTACTTGACTGATTTTTTTAAGACTTATGTTATTTGTTCATAATCTGCAGCCCTTTGGAGTTGTTCCAGTTATTAAAGATGGAGATTATACTCTATATGGTTAAAACATTGACCCCATGTTATGCTTTTAAATTTTAATTTTTAATTACTTGCTGATTTTAGTGGTTTTAATTAATCTATTTGTGCAGAATCTCGAGCAATAATGAGATATTATGCTGAAAAATATAGATCCCAAGGTGTTGAGTTGTTAGGAAAAACAATAGAAGAAAGGGGTGTTGTGGAACAATGGTTAAATGTTGAAGCACAAAACTATAACCAACCAGCACATAACTTGGCCCTTCATTGTTTATTTCCTTCAATGATTGGTAACAATCCAGATCCTAAGGTAATTGAAGAGAGTGAAGCAAAGCTTGTGAAGGTGTTGAACATTTATGAAGAGAGGTTATCAAAGAACAAATATTTGGCTGGTGATTTCTTTAGCCTTGCTGATATAAGTCACCTTCCTTTTACTGATTATATTGTTAATCATATGGGGAAAGATTATTTGATTAAGGATAGAAAATATGTTAGTGCTTGGTGGGATGATATAACTAGCAGACCATCATGGACCAAGGTTCTTGAGTTATATACAGCTCCAATCTTGTTGAAGAATTAATATTCACCATAAAAATCCTACCATATACTCTACAACACATCTTTTATTGATTGAATTTTATACAGGATACATTAAATTATGTGGACTTTACATAAATTTAGTGGTCGGGTCTTATATAAATTTCAACTACTACGAATAAAAGTGTTGAAAAATGTGTTGTGTTGAAAAATGTGTTATTGTTTAATGAATTTTAGTGTATTACACCAACTAAATTTAAAATTGTTGTCTATTTTATTTTATGAGAGTGATTTTTTTTACCTGAAAAAATAGACTACTGGATATTCAAAATGTTGTTTAATTGTTTTTACATGAATTGATAAAGTTAGGGTAAATTAAATTCTTTAAATATAAATTCAAATTATTTAAAAAATGAAACGGAGAATGTTCTGAACACCAGAAAACGGAGATTGATTATCGTTCTCCGTTTCTGCAGTTTTGAAAAAAACAGTTCTTTCAATTAAAATAAACGAAAATTAAAAAGAGATAAGGGAAGAATAACACTCAGATTTACGTGTTCGGTCTCAATTGATGAGACCTACGTCACGGGAAAGCAAGCAAGATTAATCCACTATTGTTAATTGAACTTTACAAGATTAAAGCCTTCTTAAGATTCATCTTCTAGTATCTATCACTGTTTATGAACCAGCAATACTAACCTTGTCACTCAATCTTTCTTTCTCTCCCTTGAATCTTCTTTATCTGATTTCCTATGAGTCACGAATTGATTATGCATCTCTCAATTTTCTAGTTATCATTGCTGCAACAACTACTGCTTTTTTTGCTACTATATTACAGCTCTATATATAGTATACAAGAGCTAACTAACTATAACCACCTATCATAACTAACTTGGCCAAAGATAGTTATAACAACCACTAAAGCTTAACCAACTTTAGTTAGATGATTTAAGGCACATATTCACAATTCTCCACCTTGACTCAATATCAGAATAATTCAATCTTTGATCTTGTTGCCATTGCTTCATCTTTACTCTTTGTCGAAGCCAACTATGTCCAAGCAATGCTTGAACTTAGCTTGTGAAAGTGATTTGGTGAATGCATCAGCTGGGTTGTCCTCAATTGCAATTTTCTCAACTGAAACCTGCTTTGAATCGATCACATCTCTTATGAAATGATACTTAACATCAATATATTTAGACTTATTATGATACACTTGATGTTTGGATAAGCGTATAGCACTTTGACTATCACAATAAATTGAAACACAATTCTGAGTTGTAGAATGTGCTACCACCGACTGTGTAATTGCTTTCCAACTTACTGCAGTCCCATATAGAGTGAAAACATAACCAAATATTGATTTCCTAGTGTCCATGTTTCCTGTATAATCCGAGTCTACATATCCTTTGATTGGTTCATTGTCATGATGAGTCTTTTTGGATTTTAAACTTGTTATCAGTAAGCCATTTAAGTACCTCATAATCCACTTGAGTGCTGACCAATGCAATGCTCCTGGATCAGTCATAAATCTGCTGACAACATTCACAGCATAAGCCAAATCTAGCCTGCTGCATATCATTCCATACATTATGCTGCCAACTCCACTAGCATACGGAATTATACTCATTCTTTGTCTTTCCTCATCTGTCTTAGGTGAGTCTTGCATAGATAATTTGAAATTTTGTCCCAAAGGAGTAGTAACATGTCTTGCTTCATGCATTCTATATTTAGTGACAACTTTCTTCAAGTAAGCAGTCTGAGAAAGAAATAGTTCCCCCTTCATTATGTTTCTTTTTATATCCATTCCTAAGATCCTCTTGGCCTCTCCAAGTTCTTTCATCTCAAACTCATTACTAAGATCAGTTTTAAGCCTTTTAATCTGGTCTTTACTTGAGCTTGCAAGAAGAATATCATCCACATAGAGTAATAGGTAAATTGGAGAACATTCTTGACCTTCCTTATAAACTGGAGAATGTTCTTGAGCTGGAGAACATTCTTGAGCTGGAGAAGGTTCTTGACTTTCCTCTTTCAAAATGTAAACAATGATAATTATAGAAAGTTTAAAGCTGGGTCTTTAGCCTTGTCTCTGTTAGGGGTGTTTATGGTGTAATATAAATCGATTTTAAGGTAAAAATTCTAAAGATAGAATTAAAATTAGTTTAGTGAGCTTTTATAAAAGGGATTACTCCTTGATGAGTTGTACTCATAATCTTTTAGGTCATTATGAGATCCTTTGCAAGTGATGATTTGATCACCAAGGAATGTTCAGCTAAAATCTATTTTGCGCTTAAGTTAGATGGATCTGTGAGATGTTGGACTAAGGTTTATTTTGCATTTGAGTCCAATTGATTTTGGCCCGAAATCCATTATGAAACAAAGTCTAACATTTAAAATATAATATCACACAAATATGGATATTCTCAAAATTGTTTGGAGGTGAAATTGATGAATTTTTTTTATTTTATTTTTTTTACGTAAAATCCAAATATGTAAAGAAATTGATGAATTTGATGAATTTTTTTATTTTATAATATTCTTCATATTGATATTCTTTACATAAAATCCAAAAACAATAATTTCTAACATTTAATATATAATATTCTTCAATTAATATTCTTCAATTAATAAAATAATTTTTTTTATCAATTTCTAACATTTAATATATAATATTCTTCATATTGATATTCTTTACATAAAATCCAAAAAAATTAATAAATCAACCCAAAATATTTCTTTCCAAACTCAATTTCTGAAAATTCTAAAAGAAAACAAAAATGCATTAATAACTTAGTCAAGATGTATGTAAATAATATACTTAATAAATTAAATTAACATATTTTTAATAATTTAAAAATAGATAATTTAGGTTTACAAATTTTTCACAATTTATATTTTTCTGTTATAAAAAAAATAAGGAATTTTTTTTTCAAGTAACGATATTTATTTAAGATTATATATTTGGAATACCAATATCACATATTAAAGGATGGAAAAAGTAACACTTTTTTTTTACTAAAAATAATTTAAATACCTTGAGTCAAAATAAAAAATGAAAAATAAAAGGAAACCAAAATCGTAAAGAATAATGTTAGACAAAAGTACTTGAATTATATACAGCTCCAATCTTTGTTGAAATAATATCATTATCTATGAAAGTAAAATTAATATGATGTCTTTCTTTTCCACAAACTCTTTCTCAATTGGTACATGTAATGTCTTCCATTCAAAGAATGGTAAGATACCTTTCTTTTTTTCCATAAAGTACTCTTTCTCAATGGTACATGTCTTAAATAAACGCCTCATCATTGCAACCATGATGTGTTGATATCTAAATAGATCTCCCACTTTATATTTCTTGTTGAAACATATTTTTGAAGAGAAATCAAAACCATGGTAGTAACGGTGTATGGTCCCCATTGTGCCTCAACCAAACGTGTGATGGTTTGTCTGATTGAGAAGGAAGTTGAATTTGAGACTATCCTTGTTGATGTCATTAAGGGAGAGCACAAGGATCCTCAGTACCTCAAATTACAGGTTCACCTCCTTTCATCTTTCTTAAATATATGCTACCAATATTTAATTCAAGGTTTAATCATTCAGTTGAGTTAAACAAAAGTTTGATTATTGAGTTTAAATAAATATATGTACAAAAGTCTAAAAAAATTTGTCGCCCATTTAATCATATCTTAATATTTATTTTTCGTCAAAAAGAAGTCTTATATTTATTTCTAAAATTATTAACACATATGTCTACATAGTGAATATAATTGGAAGTCTATATAAAAAATTTTAGTAAAAAAAAGACATTCATTCAAATTAAAGGTATAACATGAATTAATAGTATAAAGCAACAAAATATCTACAAATAAGATAAAATATACAAATATAAAAAAAAATTAAAGTGTTCGAGATACACAATTGAATGAATTTCTACCTATTTGAAACTGCATGGAATTGAATATACTATGCCAATCAGAACGCTAACATGCAAGACGGGAAAATAAAACAAACGTCACATTAAAATAGATGATGAAATTATGAAGAAAAAAAAACTAAATATATATATAAATCACTTATTAGATAAAAGAAAAATGAAAAACAAATTAGATGAGTGATTTTAGGATAAAAGATAGTCCTAGAACACATGAAGAAGAAGAAAAGAGAAAGAAAAAATAATGGGGCTACTTTTTCCTCAATTGCGTTTAATTAAATTTTTTATGAACCTAGCAATTTAATGAATACTAATTAAATCCTTAAATATTTAATTGTTTGATTTTTTTTTGTGTGATTAACTCATATTCTTTGTTGATAATTAATCTGCAGCCCTTTGGAGTTCTTCCAGTTATTAAAGATGGAGATTATACCCTATATGGTTAACCTATTATGACCCCATGTTCTGCTTTATTAATTATTTATCAAATATAAATAAAAATGGTAACTAATAAATCTACATATTCTTAAAATTAAAATTAGATATATCAATTTTTCAGTTACTATTTTTATTTATATTTCATTTAAGATGAAGTACTATTTAATGTTTCTATGTACTGATTTTAGTGGTTTCAATTTATCTAATTGTGTAGAACCTCGTGCAATAATGAGATATTATGCTGAAAAATATAGATCCCAAGGAGTTGAGTTGCTAGGAAAGACAATTGAAGAAAGGGGTCTAGTGGAACAATGGTTAGAAGTTGAAGCACAAAATTTTAACCCACCAGCATGCAACTTAGCCATTCATATTTTATTTCCTTTTATAATTGGCAACAATCCAGATCCTAAGGTAATTGAAGAGAATGAAGCAAAGCTAGTGAATGTGTTGAACATTTATGAAGAGAGGCTATCAAAGAACAAATATTTGGCTGGTGATTTCTTTAGCCTTGCTGATATAAGTCACCTTCCCTTTATTGATTATATTGTTAATCATATGGGGAAAAATTATTTGATAAAGGATAGGAAATATGTTAGTGCTTGGTGGGATGATATAAGTAGCAGACCATCATGGACCAAGGTTCTTGAGTTATATACAGCTCCAATCTTGTTGAAGAATAAATGTTAAATGTACTTCTCACTCTTTTATATTATCAATCAATAAGTTATATTATTAGAAATAGTTGATTTTTATCGTAATTAACTCTAAAATAATATCGGCGAATTTGTGATATGTTAATTATATAAAAAAAATTTATATCGACATAAAATTGTAATTAAAGTATAAAATTTAAAAATTAACCCATAACATATCTTTCCAAACTCAATTTAAGAAAATTTGAAAAAAAATTCACAAAAATTCATAAATAGCTTACTCAAAATAGTATAATTAATCGAATGCTATAACAATTTTTTAATAACTTATAATGGAAGTTTACAAATTTTATGGATATTATAATATCGGTTGAAATTTTGAAAATTTTAAAAATAAAATCAGATAATTTAAAATATAAAATCCAATAAATTTTACAAATATGTCCATAACATTATAATTAATAAATTATCATTAATCTAATTTAAATAATTTAAAATTTATACTGTAGGTTTACACATTTATTGATGTTTTTTTCTTATTATTGAATTTGTTTTAACTGTAAATGAATTTTTAAAGTAACAATACTTATTTAATAAATTTCAAATACCAATGCATGCACACATTTATTCAAAAAATAAATAAATAATGCATGCACGCATAAAATAAGTGAAGCAAACTGGTCAAATATCCAAATATTCAAAGTTGGATATGAACGTAGTCTCAAATCCATATCATGTGTTCAAACATTTAATTTTTTAAATAAATCACACATGGCAAATAATGGGTAAACATTTTATATACATTTTTATCCTTCTTTATTTAATTAAGTAATTAAAAAAAATTGACAAGAAAAGTAATTGAATTTTTTAAAATGTAAATTTTAAAATTTTATAAAAATAATAACATACTTAATCAAATTTCAAATTATTGATCTGAGTTATAATTTCTTTTTTGGTGATATTTGAGTTATAATTTCTACTCTTTTATTTTTGTACAGAATCCTAAAATTATATATTATTAGCAAAAAAAATACTAAATGTTTCGATGAAAAACGTGATAAAAAGTCATACGTGTTATTTTTTAATTAATTTGATTATTTTGATAATTATTCTGATGTATAGTGATTTTTTTAATTTAAAATTTTAATCTTCGTGATTCGTTAGTAAAAAGATCTATACTGTTGTATTAAAATATTATATAGAAAAAATTACCAATATTCAATTAAAAACAATTTTCCGCAATATTGACGTGGTCATGACATAAAATTTTGTAGACTTATACATTATTTTGGTCCAATGGAAAAGAAGTTTCTTTCAAGACTTGACCATAAGTCAGTCTCCTCCATTATTTTAAACCATATATTTGACTTATGCTCTCCCTGCTTAACACAAAATTAAGAAAAAATTGTATGTTACAGCAAATAAATAAATAAAGTTAGTCAAAAACTATTTTTAATGATGCGTATAACCTTCTAGTGATTCTTTCATTTTTTTTAAATTATTTAAATGTTTATTTAATTTTACAGTGGTATATTTTGCCGCAAAACCAAGCAAACATTTATTCATATTCTATTCAAATTGTTGTTTTTTTTTTTTTTTCCTATTCCACTCTCATAACAAGCCAATAATGTGAACTTAAAACTAAACAAGATTCGGTCAAATAGACAAAATTAATCAGAACTTTGGAAGTATTTATTGAAAGATTAAAATTTTGCTAAAAAAATTAACCTAGTTTTGAAGGTGTATGCAAACATCTTAGAATGTCTCAATTTAGTAAATTGAGCATATTTTATGCCGGTTGGTAATCGACTTAAAATGTTGCATCAAGAAGATTTTTTATGCGTCTTTTAAATTGGATATTTTTTTATTATAAAACGGGTTAAAACATTTTTTAAGCCGAATTTTATCGACAAATAGCTAAAATTTTAACACACTATGCAAGCTACCATTTCATTTTTATAAACACCTTGAAGTGTAATTATAAATATACTCAAATATATAACACAAATTAAAGTGCATAAAACCAATTTTTTTTATTACA
>JBBPBQ010000004.1:48778168-48821494 GCA_037974755.1 Cicer yamashitae
ATATATATATATATATATATATATATATATATATATATATATATATATATATCATATAACAAAGTTTATTTTTACATGCATTTTCACAATAAAACGTATTCTAGAATAAACTATACTATAATCCATATGATTCATCATCTACAAATAGATATTCATTGATAGAAACTTCTATTTGATTAGTCTCAACTACTTCTCCATTAAAAAAATTCAAAGATTTCTCCATAAAACTTATTCTTTATGTACGTCTTGTTAGTTACTATTTTAATCTTTATTTAACTCTATTATAGTTACTATTTTAATCTTTATTTAACTCTATTATAGTTGAGAACAAATACGATCTAGAATCAAATATAATAGAATTAAATGAATATGAATACTATATTAGAAAAAAGTACTCATACGATTCATCATCATATGATGCACATATATTGATAGAAACATCTACTTGATTGGTCTGTCTTTCAATTGTTATCATTGACTTTTTGTTTCCAATTCCATTCCAATTATGTCCACTCTTTAAGCCATAGAACATTAGGAACCCTATCATGATATTCTTGATAAAATCTTCAAGAAATTCAAATTGTAGACTACATAACATAAGAATAACAACAACAAAAAAACACATTGTATATTAGAATAAACACCAGAATATTAAATGTCAAAAATAACAAATGCAAATCAAAACAAATCAACATGGATGATTGAAACAAAATTCTTTTGTTCATTTGAACATATGGACAATGTCAAGAACATGATTAAAAATATGTACATGCATGGTTGGTGAATGAGTTTAACACATGAACAACGCTAGCAAAATGAACAATTAACAATCATAATTTAATTCATAACACATTAAATACTGACAAGCTGCAAAAACATACAAATCTACGTATTTAACACATGAACTACGAGTAAACAAATGAGTGAAAACTAATAGTGAAGACGAAAGGTGAGAGAGAAAAGTGACATCTAGAATATCATTCACAAGAGAATGGATAAATAAACCCCAAAAAAAAGAGTAAAGTTTCACAAACTTTTAATACATATGTAACAACTTTTAAGTCGTTATTTAAACAACTAACTTAAAAGATACATATTTAAACCAGTTATCTAACCAACTAGCTTTAAGTGTAAAACATTTTAAACTTAATTGCATTTTTTGTCTTCACATTTTATCCAATCGGGATTTAGATATCTCCATTTCGATATCTAAGTATTTTGGTCCTCAATTTGTTAAAACCATTAACATTTTGATCATTTTGTAATTAGATCATAAATTTTGTTATGTATGATTATGTGTATTGTCACGAGCATTTTAAATAAAAATGAACAAAAACAGACAAAAAAGTACATGTTGATTTGAGAAAAAAAATACATTAATTATATCATTTGTCAAATCATCTTATCACCTTCAACATCATCATATCACTTGTAGTATACTTCTTCCTCTTACAATAAGTGTTATTTAAATTTTTTACACACATATTAAAAAATGTAATAATTTGATAAAAGAGATAAGTCATTTTATCAAAATATCCATTTTAGCTCTTGATGAATTTTTTCACTATTATCAATGCAAAATATCTCATGATAAGGGTCAGTTTAACCAAAAAAATAAAAAAGAATTTCTTCTCAATTTTCAAAGTAACTTTAATTATTTTCTTCCTATATTACCATTCAATAATTACTATGTGCACAACTTATAAAATATTATTGTATTTTACATTGACAATAGTGAAAAATTCACCAATAGTTAGGATATGTAGTTTGATAAAATGAGTTCTCTCTTTCTTCTAATTATTATATTTCTTAATATTTGTACAAAAATTTTAAATGATATTTATTGTGAGACAGAGAAAATATAGTAATGTTTTGAAAGTTGTGTATATAGTAATCATTGAAAAATAGTATATAAAAATAATTATTAAAATTGCATTAAAAATTGTAAATGACATTTATTTTGAGACAAAAAAAAATCATTAAAGTGATACTCTTTCTAATACGAGGAAGTATAATATATCATTCAATTTCAATAGCAAATTTCATATTTAAAAAAATTATTGAATATATCAAAAATTTGGGACAAAAATTGTTAGAACACTTATTTTACTGCATTTTAATTGATTCAGATTGAAGGATTAAGAGTAGAGAAATAAAGGAATGAAAAAAAATCAAAAATCCTTTATTGCTTGCATTACAAGTAACTGCACTATCTTGTGATTTTATTTATATCAAACACTTATGAAAAAACTGCTATAACTAACTGTTAACAGCCTCTAACTACCTTTTAACAAACTTTTAATACTTCTAAATACCATTTTGAATTACAAACTCCACAAAAATCACATATTTGAAAATAAAGGGAGTTGGATAAAAATAAGAAGATAAAAAATACAATCAAATTAAATTTCAAAAATATCACTACATATATGTTTTAAATAATTCTGTTAAAAAAAAAAGAGAAAAAAATGTTAACGTATAAACTAATTTTATACTGATTGAATAAGGTTATCCCATTACTGTTACACTAAATAATCAACTTAATAAAAATAAAAATGAATTCAAATTTCAAAGTAGTGCCACGCCAGTCGCATTCTTTTTAAAATTGAAAATATGTTGATATAGTACTCCATATTTATTGTTTAATTTTGAAATAGAGTTGATATGCATTAGGTTTGTTGATTAGTCACAAACTCCAAAACTGAAATATTATTTATTTTATTAATTTTTTGTTTGTGGCATTCTCCCATAGAAAAAATCCCCATCTTTATTAGGTGGAGGGACTCGGTAGATCATGCCATGTCTCCTACCTTAGTAATGTCACCTATGAATGATTGATAAGTGGCAAAAAAATTTCTTGCATAATGGAAATCTTGGTATGCATTAATTATTACAAAAGAAGAATATTTCAACTTAAAATCATTTTGGTTAATATGAAAAGAATAACATCATCATTTGTTAATTTGCTAATAATAAATTGAATGAGTGCAAAAGTTAAAAACGAGAAAATACAAATTGAATGAGTGCAAAAATTAAAGACGAGAAAATACAAGTTTGACTTTAATTTTTTCCTCACAAAATTTAGTAACAAAACTATAGAATGTGATTTCAATATATTTTTTTTTTTGTCTTTAATTATTTTGATAAATTATATTTTTTTTAAGTAAGTAATTGTGGATTGAATTTGATTATGGCAAGAGAGGCAGAAAGTTAACCAAATGGCTGTTTTGTTCCATTCATATATATGCATGGAATAGTCAAAGTCATGCCCACTCTAGTAAACTTTAATTTCCTTTGGTGTTTCTATAGAAGCTAACATGGATATTCAAAATTATTTTGCCAATGCCATTTCACCTTCCATGATTTATTCAACGTTTGTCCTTTGGTGGCCTATGGGGACACCTGAAAAATGTAATCCTTGGAATACTTATTTCTAAGATAAATACATATCATAATGGAAATACTTGACTCAACTCTCTAGAGGCCAATTTTCAACTTCACTCACAATCATTTCAACTCACTCTATTCATTACTTTGTAAAATAAGACTATTTAATTTATATACATTAATATCATTGTAAAAAGTAAAACATTTATTATAAACTATTTGTAAAGTCACATATAATGCCTTATTGTAATGGATCGATAGTGTAAAAAAATTTATATTTGAAATGTATGAAAATTAAACTCATAATTTAATATGATGGTATTAACTTTTTTTTATAAAATAAACCCTTTTAATATTATTACTTAATAATAAAAAAAAAGTATATTTAAATGTGAATATTATTAAACTAGATACTATGCTGTGGGTCCAAACTTAAAATCTCACATTTATGTACAAATTTTTTTATTATTTTATCTATAGACAAAAATATATTGAAAAGAAGCTATTCTAAATTTCAAATATTATTGTTGAAACAAGAAAAAGTTGGACAATTAATGGAAAAGACAATATATATAAATGCATATAAATGGAAAGGTGGAAAGTTATTTGCAATGTTATTATAAAAAGCTTAAAGAGTTTGTGGTACTCAAGCATTGAAAAATGGATGTGACCAAATTACATAACTCTAATGACAAGAAAGAAGATGAAGCTGTGCTTCCTGGATTTAGATTCCACCCAACAGATGAAGAGCTTGTTGGATTTTATCTACGACGAAAGGTGGAGAATAATCCTCTTCGAATTGAACTCATCAAACAAATTGACATCTACAAATATGATCCATGGGATTTACCAAGTAAGATATATACATATTTTCCTCTTATAATATATATTGTTGTTTAATTGTAAAATATAAAATGAAAATATATGCATGTTTCAATTATAGGCTAGGAATATATAGCTAGGTGCAATTATAGCCTCATTTTAATTTTAAAATATAGTTTCTAATCTCAATTTTTTTTTTTATATTCTTTAATTTAATTTATATGATTGGTTGTGATGTAATGATGTAAATATGAAGAAACAAGTAATGTGGGGGAGAAAGAATGGTATTTCTTCTGCCTAAGAGGAAGAAAATATAGGAACAGCATAAGGCCAAATAGAGTGACAAAATCTGGATTTTGGAAAGCCACAGGAATTGATAAGCCTATATATTGTGTTAAAGAATCTCATGAATGCATTGGACTCAAGAAATCATTGGTTTACTACCGTGGAAGTGCAGGGAAAGGCACCAAAACTGATTGGATGATGCATGAATTTCGTCTTCCACCCAAAGGAAAAATTACCAATGATGAACAACATAATCATAGTAATGATGATGTTCAAGAAGCTGTAAGTCATCAATTGTGCTTGCATGTTTTTTTTTTTTTTGCATAAGTTATTTCTACAATTGAAGAGAAAATGAGAATAAAATCTATATAAATTTCTTTATGAAAATATAGATATCTAGAGAGCTTGCAATAGTAAACTGAAAATAATTTACAAATATATTTTGCATATGTCATAAGATAAGTCTAAATAATTTATTCTAGATGTTTTTTAATTAAGGATTTAATTCATATATACATTAAAAAGAATTTACACCATCAGTTAATCACAGTTGTTTCATTATCAAAGATGTTTGATTATATTTAAAATCGTGTTCATAAATGATTGTGGTGTATCAAACTATTTAATTAATCTAGCAATATATATAGAATTTAATTCATATGCATCGATAGTGTAAAGATTTTTTTATAGTTTACACAGTAAATCCATCATAATTTTTCAATCTTTTAACCATTTCACTTTTATTATATTTAATTTAAAAGTCTTACAAATAGTAATTCATAATTGATTGAGAGTCTACAAAGTTTTACAATATTACTGATCAAATTTATTCTCAAATATATTAATGGGTGGTAGCTCTCAAAAGAGTTGTAAAAATGTCAATGCTACTTTAAATAATTTATTTATTTTCTCCATTATTAAAAATATCTTGCAATAAATATTTTTTTTACTCAATAAAAATAATTATATTATCTTAAACTTCTTTTTGTATATGTTGTCTGAAATTAGATAGAATTTATTAAAATGTGAAAGCAACCTCGTCTTTTATTTCATCAATAAAAAGCAAAGTCATCTAGAACCGTATGTAAAGACAAATAGAGAGGACATTATTATTCAAAATAATGACGACAACAATAGAAACTCGTTCATATTCAAGATCACCATGAACACTATTCTGGACTACTATATATGTATTAGTCTAAAGTCAGAGGCACGTTTATTAGACATCAAAATAAATAATTATAATTTATAAAGACATTACAAATTATTCACATTGACTTGTGTAGTTGTCTGACATGGCTTGATTTACAGAGAGACTTGTGACTTTATCTGGCCTAAAAATAAAATAATTTTCCTTCGTTACTAAAAAAATTACTAATTTATTACTAGCATATTTAAAAAGAATGACTTGGGCCTCTCAAAAACTTTTTTGATCATCATACATGACATGTAAATAGACAAAAGAGAAATGTTATGTGGATATCATTGAGCATTAAAAGTTTGAAAATGTTGACATTTGTACTAATTCAGTTCACATCTTGCCTATCAAATCTTTCCGTGAGCACTAAGGAAACTCAGTCAATAGTTTATTTTATAGATTTAATTTGTATCTATCAATGTAAAATATATTATGTAAATATTTATTGAGATGTTTAAAAATAAATATAATAAAATGCTTAATGTCCTACCAAAACTTAATGCAACCAAGTCAACATAGAAATTAATCTCCTACTTTACCCTGCAATAGAACACAACTTTCCAAAAAGAAATTTAGGCCTAGGCGGTTCTCAATTTTCCCCATGGCATATTCAATTTATGCAACCAAGTCAACTTTGTTTGACCTTGCTGGTACTTTATTTATTTGCAAAACCTTACAAGCAAGCAATCTTTAATGCCTAGACCAATTACACGGTGCACCAGTTGTGATTGACCTTTAAATATAGAGAGATTTTTTTTATCTCTTTGAATTTAACAGTCGCCATAACTGATGCATCGTGCATCTACTACAGATAATCTAAACACTTTAAAAATTGTGTCCCTTTTTCTACTTCACTGAGTTTGCATTGCAGGAAGTATGGACGTTATGCCGAATATTCAAACGAATCCCATCATACAAGAAGTACACACCAAATTTGGAAAAAGACTTAGCAACAACAGTCACTAATTCTTCAAGTTCCAAAACATGCAGCTTAGAATCTGACAACAGCAACAAGCCATACTTGACTTTCAGAGACTCACAAGTTGTTGTTCAACAAAATGAAAGCAAACCATTTATTAATGAACAACTTGACCAAAGGATTGACCACTCATTTTTAAGTCATGTAGCTCACGAGGCTCCAACAACCTTGTCTCACTCAAGTTTTTGGAATGATCACAGTGTGGGGGATGATGCCCTTGCAAATGAGAATTGGGATAGTCTCAGATCTGTGGTTCAATTTACCTTTGATTCATCAAAGGTTTATGATTGTAAATACTTTAACTAGATTTAACATGTAAGAGTACCTTATGCTAGCTACTTTAAACTACTAGTTCTATATACCAATCTCCCACCTACTCTTTTATTGGGTACATGTGAAGAAGTTTGACAAATCTTAGATGTATTGTATCCCTAGCTATTTTTTTTTTTATTGATCATGTAGAGAAGCATTTTTGTTCTTTTTATGTCTATTTGAAAAATAATGAAAATAATAGTATTTTTCCTTGCTTCAAACTTAGCATCAATGAGTAACAAAAATTATTATTGATAACAATTTGAGGGGGCACAGATATGTTGGAGCAATTTGAAAAAACAAGTCATAATATTGGTTTGAGTGTGAACAAGATGTAACATTTGTGGTTCTTAAGAAAAAAAAATCATGCAGAGAAACCAATTTGAGGGTGTTTCTTTCAGTTTTTTTATTTCACAACCAAAAAATATACATCAAGGGTGGACTCACCCCTATATGTATTATCCTATGTTCACCCCCTCTTCTAAAAAATCAAACATGTTTCTGAAACTGTATTTCCGGATGACATAGTTGATCTGAAAATGTACTACTTCCAGACGGCACAAAATTTATATTTTTCCCAAATGTGTACGAATAGGGGTGCAAAAAGTTCTTCCCATACATCAATATTAAAGATTACTTGAGCTTAACTGTTGTTAAAAGTTTCTTGTTGTATTACATTTTTGTCAGAAATAAGGTACTTCCTTTCAGGGTAGATCATAAGTTTAATTAGCCAACTGATAAAAATGAAAATCAATAAAGTTTACACACACAATCAACAAAATGGTATATAATTACATTCTCTAATGTTGAAAATTTCTCTATGTTGTACAAGTTTGGTGATAATCAGGGCTGATGGAAAGAGTTTGATCCTTGTTCATGGTGAGGATTGATACCTGGCTGGCTAACCACTGGAATATCCAAGCTGCTTCCATCAGTTTCAGGTGCTGCTACTTCCCTTACATCGGCTATTCTTGCATCTGTCGCCTGAATATCGCTCCATTCATTGTCCCCAACAGGTTGAATGTTTACCTGATCTGTTGCCATGTGAACCACATTCTCTGCAGGGATAGGGATTGCTCTAGAAACACTTAGGCATGCTTTATCCACATTCTCTTCTGTAGGATCAACATGCTTTGTATCTGAGCATGACTCTGTCTTCTCAACAACTTGAGTTGCATCAATGTGTTGCCTGTTAACATAAAAAAAACTATCTGCTATGTCAAATTTGTTTTACTGATACTCCACATTTCATAGCTGGCATACAAATTCAACCACAATGAATTCATAAAAGACAAACAAACCATCAAAAGTTTTCTTTATATTATAATACTTCCATCTTTATGTTTGGATTAGGGGGGAAAGAAAAATAATCGGGTCATGTTTGGATAAATAGCTTAATTAAGCGTGTATAGCATAAGCAAAATATAAAATAAAGTCGAACTATTTTTATATAAACTATAAGCTATTTTCATAAGCTATCCTGGAGAACTTATAGAAATAAGCTGAAAACACCTTTTGGACATGCCAGAAGTTGTCTTTATAAACTCTCCCAAATAGTCTTATAGGTGTTTATGTCAGTAGATAAGCTCAAATAAGTCAATCCAAATGGGCTCCTAGTCAACAAACATAATTAACAAACTTCGTGCAAGAGTTAAAGAAAACAAGATATTAACCTTTGAAGTTGTGCTTTTAGCATGTTAACATATGCAAGAAGCTCCTGCTTCTCTTTTGTTGCTGCAGATTCTCTCTGTACGGCCTCCTTTATTCTAGCTTCAGCATTTGCCTCTGCAACCCTAACCTTCTCTTCCGCCCTTACTACAGTTGCTTCTAAGATCACATCATGCTCTCTAGCTTTTGCCAGTTCAGAACGCCACATATTTGCCTCCCGAGTAGCAGCATCTCTCTGGTCGATTAATTGCTCTCTTTCTTTGCTTAAGCCCGCAATTTTTTCTTCAGATTCCTTTAGCTACAAAAAGTGATTTAAAACAAATAGAACATTCAAGAAAATTCCATTGCAAATAATACGTTATACACATGGTAATAGCTAAGGGTCATTCATCCGAAACAGTTGATCAAGAATCGCTCAAATTTTGATAAGCTAAAGATTAAAACATACCTTCTGCACATACACCTCCTGCTGCTTCTCAGATTCTTTTCTCAAACGCTCGATTTCTGCACAAACAATTCTCCTTTGCTCATCCATAGTATAAGCAGCAGATGCTGCTGCCTCGGCAGCTTCGGCAGTCTCAGATAATTTATCTGCTATATCTTTTATAGTTGAATCACGTGCCCGAAGGTCTCGAGCCAAATTCTGTAGCTCCTCGTCCTTAACTTTTAATGTTTCCTATAGAGTAAAACAGCAACCTCAGAACTGAATCCAAAGCAATTAAAAACCGTACACGCCCAAGCACACAATAAACATCCATATAAAAAATATTCCTTGTCAAAGTAAAAACCTTATTTTCTCTACTATGAGACCAATTTTGTTTTCCTCCACTTCCTTATTCTTTAAGAAAGATAACATAAATCGGAAGTGTAGAAAGGTTAGTGCCAAGGAAAGTTTAAGTGTTTACAAACAATACTGTAACAAGGAAAGATCTACTTCTATTGTTCATTACATGTCATACAAAAAAGCCTTTCATGATTCAACTGCAGGATTCAGCCATATTGTGTATCTTGTTTCTTGCCACAGCCACTATTAAGTGCAATAAATAAAAAGTGTGACAATTATATTAATAGAATCGTGCAATCAAATTTCTTAGGTTTCTTTTTGGAAAATTTTCTAGCAAAAAGTTATCCGGCCAAGGCTGTGTTTGGATAAGCTCTAAAAAATAAACTTTTATAACATAGGATGTTCATTAGAAGCTACACTTTTCAACAGCTCAGATAAACACTAAAATTGATTTTTCGTTTGTAGTTTTTGCTAATTTAAAAAAATCAAATTATCTCAAATTATTATTACAGTTGAATTTTATGTTAAGTGTGAAGATCCTAGCTGCTACCATTATTATTGTGATTTTCTCTTTTGTTAAGGTTTTACTTATTATTATTGATTACTAATTAACCTCTATCCTTGTTTGATGTCTCCTCTCTTAAATCTCCAATCAATGACAAAGCTTAAGAGACTTTCCAGGATGCAAGGAGTGATTGAACTAATTCAATAATAAACTTTCCTCCTAACAAAATAAGGAAAGAAATATGAAAGTACAGAGATGTCACCGACATGCAAATTTAACACATCAAGAAGCAACAAAAAAAACTTCCTACAAAGTCCAAACCAAACGAAGATAGCGAAAAATTGGAGAAGCCAAAGGGTCGTAACTGAAGCCAGGTTTTAGAATAAATTACACAATTTGCAGATAGGATTGAAGTTGAGGTATATCATCAAGAATGAAGGGGAAAAAATTAGGAACTATAACCCTGTTTCACCATCAAGAATGCTGAATTATACATCAGAGCAGAAAGAAAGAGGAGAATAAACCAAAACCAGACTGTACCTTCATGATTGTTAAATCATCCATAGGACCATCAGTAGTCCTATTTGGCATCATTCCCAGAGCATTTCGCAAAGAAATCTGCATTGCTGCTTCAATTTCTTTAGAACATTCCGAGGCTGTTGAGTTGGCTGCAGCAACAACAGTTGCAACAGTTCCAAGTTTTGTAGAACCATTCCCACTTAAGGAATTCACAGCTTCTTTATGAGCTTTTAGAACCAACTGAGTGGCACTGGTGTGAGGGGAAAAATATATCAGACAAGAAAAATTGCAATTCAAACAGTCCAGTAATCATACAAATTGATCCATTTTAGTGGAAAGCAAAAAGAATGTGATAATAGAATAAATCACAATAAGAGGAACATAGAAAATTAAGCTAAACTATGGTATTCTACAGCTCTCCCTTTCTAAGAAGAAGCCTATTCCCGTGGCGTGAATATAAAAAACACATAGTTGATAACACTATGAAAATTAATGATGGAATATACTACATTAACGAACCTCCCATAATTATACCTGAAGCGTGGAAGTATAACTTTAAAAAAAAATGCAAGAAATTAGTGAATTAATGATAAAAATATACACATAAGTAAGAATAATTTTACGCTTGGTTTGGAATGACAAACAAACGGAAAAGTTGGACAAAGGAAAGGAAAGCACACAACTCGAAATATGTTTGGTGGCCCCCACAAAAAATACTTTCTCTCCCAGCAGGACAGGAGGAAAACAGTGAGGAAAAAATTTATTTTTCTTTTTCCGATTTTGAACTGTCTTTTTCTTATATCTCTCACTTTTAGGGATGTATTTTTGTAATTTTAAAGATATGCTTCTTTCTTTTCTCTTACCTTTTACGCAATAAAACAAGAGAAGAGAATAGGTATAACTTTCTTTCCTTTATTTTCCTCCTCTACCATACAACAAAGCGATCAACTTATTTTCTACTCATATTATTTCCAGAACCCAACAAAGCCTTAGGGTCAAGTATGTAGCTACACTACACCCCTATAAATATCTTATAAATGGATGCATTGTACAAAAGAATGTTAATACCAATTAATTTCTTTACATACCGCACAACAATATAATATTAAAACAAAAAAGATAATATTGCGCAGAACTTGGCCCAAATCGAAAGAGGGAAAAGGGACAACAAAGTGTGAGATGATAAAACATACTGCAAAGTTGACACCCATGCTCTAGCTGCACCAGGAGTCTCCGCGCACAGGAAGTAATCCTTTTTCTGTGGTGTCCCAATATCTAAACGAGAAAGTTAAGAGGCAACAAGAAGATCGATTTTCATACATCCATACCAATTAATGATTTGCAAGTACAAAAAGAAATAAAATTATAAAAATGACAACAAAAAAAGGATACAAATGCAGCACCCGTCATACTTCGGCAGCCCACTGTAATACACCAAAATAAATGAATACCACTCTCAAATTAATATAAAAATTTGAATATTGAATATCGAAAAAAATTACTCCCTCCGTCCCGATCTTTGGTCCTTTAAGCTTTTTACTTGTGTCTCAAAATTTTGTTTCTTTTAGAAAATCAAGATGTAAGTAATGATGTTTTCCTTTTATACCCTTACAAACCCAAAAACATGCCTTAAATGAATTTTGTTTTTACTTAATAAATGAAGGATAAAAAAGACTAAACTAATCTAAATTTATTATTTCTTAATATGTGTGTTCAACTTTAAAAGAACCAAAGTTCACGGACAGAGTATTATATTAGAAACCAGGCAAAATAAGGTTATGTTAAAAAACAGCATTCTTACTTGAAATTCACAGGAGATACAGTAATGGTGCTATTCGCATCAAATAAAATCGTTCCCTTAACAGTTGGCTCATTTCTTCTTAACCTAAAGCAAAGAATAATAACAACAAATAAGATCAGTGTTACTACTTTTCCCTACACTTAGAGAAACAACATATGCAGTATATATATATATATATATACACCTACTTGTATTCCATTCTCCCAGTTGTTGGATCCAAGATCACCCAACGCTCATTCCATTTCCTCAACTGCCAACAAAAAAAAAATCAATTTTTTTCACATGGGCTAGCTAACATTCAAAAGGAAAACAGCATAGCATTTTTTCTAAGAGCATAAAAAAAAAAAAGATTGAATATTCAAAGGATCACAAAACCCACAACACATTGAAATTGTGAAACGATCATAATTCCAATTACACAATAAAAATTGAAACTTGGAGGTTAATATGAAAAGGGATAATGTTAGTAATGAAACAAAATAACACAGTATTGATTATCAAATTGAGAAGAAAAAAATAGAGAGATTAATAAAAAATGGAGGGTAAGTTAGTTACAGTTTCGGATCTCTTAAGAAGTGGTCCTTGCAATAAGTTTCTACCAGAAGCGGAAGCTAGTTGGCGCTTGATCTTCTCTAAGCTGTTCTCTGTATTTTCGACAGCTCGCTGTATCATTGTAATTCAGCTCAGTATCAACACAATTTGAAGTTTCAATTCAACAATATACAGAGAGAGAGAGAGAGAGAGAGATACCGGAGAAGCCATAGGCGTGGATCAAGTATTGTCGGAAGCTTCAAACCCAACAAAGGGTTTTTGTTTTTGGGGTGATATGATATATGAAACTATTTCTTCAGATTTTATTCTTTCTTTTGTTTTTTTTTAATCTGTCCGAATATTTGAGATAAAATTTATTTTAATGAAGAAAATGAAATCATAATAATTATTTAATGGGAAAGGGGAAGACCGGTTGGTAATTTGGTATGCTGACTAGCAGTTGCACTTTGCTTCATTGAGTGTGATCCTCTTCATTGCTTTTTTTTTTTCATACAAGTCTTCATCTTGATTGCTCATTGTGAATTGAATTGGTGAAAATATTGGTTAATGGATTAATTTTATTTAAATTATTATATATTAATGTGTAGATTTAATTGATATACACTTTGAATATAAAATTGCTTTTACGTTATCAATTAATAATTATCTTTATATTTTAAAAACGTCTAACTTTAATTGAAATTATTCTAAAATTATATATATGAATTAGGCTAAATACCACCCGTGGTCCCTTGACTTAATTTCAGTTAACGATTTAGTCTTTTATCTTCTTTTTTTTTCGATTTGGTCCTTTATATTTTTAAATAATTTCAGCGTTATCTCTTAAGTGGGATTCCGTTAAAAAAAAGTTAAAAAAATCTCTTATCCGTTTTCAGAAAAAGTTACCCTTTATGTTTTGGAAATATTTTAGAAAAATGTTCAAAGTATGTTCTAAATTTGATAGTAGGAATGATTCGTTAAAACTGAAGTTATGGGGTATTTATACGCTATAGACATCACTTCTAATCAATGACAATCGTTCCTAGAGGTTTGATGAACATGTGCAATGATTCAGATGAGAAATTTTTTAACTTTTTCTTAACAGAACTCCACTTAAATAGTAACGTTGAAATTATTTAAAAACATAAAGGACCAAATCGAAAAAAATAAATAAATAAATAAATGATTAAATCGTTAACCGAAATTAAGTTAATGGACCACGGGTGGTATTTAGCCTATGAATTATTATGATTTATTGATGGTTTAAAACTTTTTATATTGAAAGTGTATCAAAATTTAAAACTCTTTAATATATTTTGGTGGCTTAAACAAATATATTTTTTAAATTAATTTGTGAGTATAAGATAGATAGTTGAAATAATTTTCATCAAAAGAACCATAGATTTGTGAGTATAACATACAATTTTCATCAAAAGAACCATTAGAGTAGATAGATATATAGGAGGAATATAAAGTTCATTGAATGTTAATCATGAGAGAGAGAGAAAGAGAATCACCATTGTTTCTATTGTGACAAAATATTTAGAAATGTCTTATGTCCATATGTACAACACAACTCTTATCTCAAATAAGTTTGTATCAAATGATTTAGATAAAATATATCATTTGATAACAATAGGTGTATCTTAGATGATTTTTTTATCATTAACAAGTTGGAACTCATAGTTTGGATTCCCAAATACAAAGGTAGGTCAAACGTTGATATACGTCATATTTTTACGTTAAACATTGTCTATTACGATAAAAAATAAAAAAAAATAAAAAGTTTATACTAGTTATAACTTCAATAATGAGAAGACTTTTAAGGATGGATAACGTTTTCTTAAAATATACACGAAGAGAATCACAAATATATGGTTGAAATCGACAACCAATTGTAGAGACTTCAATAATGAGAAGACTTTTAAGGATGGATAACGTTGTTCTTAAAATGTACATGAAGAGAATCACAAATATATAGTTGAAATCGACAATCAATTGTAGAGATTAGGGAATATGTGGTTGAACAAATATCATAGTAAAGTATAGTGTAAAATATTATACTTTAATTTTCACTGCTTAAGGTGTTATGATTACCAAACAAAAAATTCGATGTAAACCCTAAATGGCAGCAACAAAAATTCAACACCCATAACAAAAGTTATTATGCACAACAATGAAAAAATGGTGACAACTATTGCCGAAAAGATGGATAAGTTCAAAGAATCTTCTAAGATATTAGTCATAAATCCTAATAACGTGGACTCACAAAATCGCGAAGATTAGTTTGCAATTACTCATAAGAAATGCAATGGTAAAATTATAAAAGAAAAATCCAAAAGGTAACGCTGTCACTTAATTGAATGAATTTGATGGAATTCAAAAATTATCAACAAGGTAAAAAATAACAAGCATTTAAAGACAAAATAAATAATAAAGTATCTATAGTAGATGGTGTAATGTAAGTTGTTGATTATAAATTATGTTGGATCTCCGAAAATAGAGAATAAGCAAAAAAAAAAAAAAGTATTGTGATTTGAAAAAATCATCAATAGTTAACTTGTGAGTTTTAAAATTAGTTCGTAATAGCATTATCTTTTATTTGAAAAGAAATATAATTTTGAAAAACATTTAAATGATGGTGCATATAAATGTCTCTATTATCATAATAATGGATTTGTCTCTACCACTAGCTATTTAGGAAGATATTATACTAAAAAACATAGTACAATTAATTGAATTTAAGAAGTCAATCTTAATGCCACTTGAAATATATTTATATCTGCAAAGTTTCGAAATGATTGTATTGAAGGGTAGAACTATATTTTTTTAGAAATCATATTTATGTCTGCAAAGTTTCGAAATGATTGTGTTGAAGGGTAGAACTATATTTTTTTAGGAATCAGATAGTTAAAATTAAAAGAATGCATGTGATGGATACAACTCAATTGTTGATCTATTACACCAAAGTTAATGGATAAAGAAAATGTCTATTGTTGGTGTCATTTTGGCAAGACAAATTTAAAGAGACATAAATCTTCTAAACAAGTGCTTTTAATATAATTTTCTAAAAAAATTGTAATATAAATTAGTATTTAAAAAATATTTAAAAAACTTTAACGACCACAACAACATCTCTTAAAAATATACATTAATAGTCATTTAAATTTTTTTAACTGAAATAATAACTTTAACTAAAATAATGACTTAAATTATGTGAGATAGATATCCCTTAAGTATAATATCTTCATTTGACTTTTTATATAAGATTTTAAAATATTTGTAAAGTTTATGTATTCTCTAATGGAACTTGACATCAGATCCCTCCATTATCTCAACGAGAATTATCCTATATAAATTACCTAGCAGGTTGAAAGTTTGAGTATATATTTTTTCTTCAAATTTTTTATAACATATTCAAAAATAGTTTTTATTTTCACTTTTGAATTTAAACCGGAGACATATAATTATTTTTCCCGGTTAGCTACTAGTAGCTTATAGACAGCGTTCTACACCGTTTTCAATTTTATAATTCGTTCATTAATTCTGAGAAAACAAAATTCAAAATCCAAACCCTAGACATCACCTCCATAATTTGAAAAGTTACACAAACAACACATACAAACCAATCAACTAAGCATTTTCCCATTCCGTCATTTCACCAAACAGTTAGTAAGCAAAACAGAAATCAACACAGAGAGTGAAGAAAATCGAGAAAATCAATGACCGGAATATTGAAACAACCAGGTGCATTTGCAATTACGCCACACAAAGTATCACTCTGCATACTCCTCAAGATCTACGCTCCTCCAGCTCAAATTTCCGTTCCTTTCCCTTTCTCTTCCGTCTCTCAACACAATCGACTCGGCTTGTTCCTTTTAGCCCTCACCAAGGTCCATTTCTCTTATTCGCTTTCATCACTAATATTTAAATATTTATTATTGTATTGTATTATATGCTTGTGATGTGATGTAAATCTTGTGTAAATTATAAACATTGTGAATTTTGCAGTCATGCGATGATATTTTGGAGCCAAAATTGGATGAACTTATCAATCAACTGAGATTGGTAAGCCAAAACTGGGAAGCGTCCTGGCTTATCGATCAGTTGATAAGTAGACTATCATCTCTATCATCACCGGATGATTTGTTTAACTTTTTTACCGATATTCGAGGTTAGTTTATCACCACTGTTTTTACAACTTGCATGTTTTTGTCTATTTTGATTCCTTTTTTTTTTTCCCTTTCTATTTTAATGTGCAAGTTGCAATGTAGTTGGTTTTTTGCTCTCATTGGTTACATTGAGTTTTCGTGTTTATTGATATGAAAATGTTGTTGTTGTCAGGAATACTTGGAGGTCCTGATTCAGGTGCTATTGAAGATGACCAAGTTATTTTGGATGCGAACAGTAATTTGGGGTTATTTCTTCGCCGCTGTGTACTTGCTTTCAATTTGCTACCGTTTGAGGTACGGCGCTGCCCTACATTAGTACAATCCTTTTGTGACTTGAATATTTATGATCATTATACGAATTAGTTAAACATGGGAGAAAGTGAACCATTAGGCTTAGTAAGTGTATGTTATTCCACTTTTATTTGAGCATTGTTTTTATCTGGCATTTTGTTCTCATGGTTATGTTCTTTTTTTCCTTTTTATCTTATCTACACCACTTTTAATTTTTTATTTTATTTTAGAAGAGATGGTAAATACCACCATAAATAACTCACACAACTGCAATGTCCTGGGTTCGAACCTTGAACAAGACGTCCAACCTAACAATATTGGCATTTGCCAGTTGAGCTAGGACTTAAGGACTACTCCACTTTTTATTTGAATGTTTTGTTAGTCTCTTTCTGTTCTCATGGTTTTGTTATTTTTGCTCGTCTTTTCTCCACCAGTCTACTTTTGTTTGAGCATTTCAACTTTGCCATACTTTTGTTTCTCCACTTTTGTGTATTTCTATTATATTTTTACTTCTTTTTATGAAGTCCCCCATGCATCTGCCATCGGTTGAAGCACCATTGTGCTATATTTTGGGTGGATTTGTGCATGTCTATGTAAACCGCCATCTGCTATTAATAACGTGTTCCCAACGAAGAAAATATTTCTCTTTTTCTCTCTTGTATGTCTAATTTATGTTTACTCATTTTTATTCTTTAGTGTGAAATTTTGTCCTCCGTGTAACCATTTGTTTGAATGTCCAGGGTGTATGCCATCTCTTAACAAACTTAGGGATCTATTGTAAAGAAGAATTCTCAAGCTGTCCTCCATATGAAGAAACTAGTTTAGATGGTTCTAGTAGTAATCTCGAGACATATTCTGAATATGAGAACATGGACTTGGAGAACTTTGTCTATGAAAAGGTTTCAGAAGAAATTGAAGCAAGAAAGGAGGCCAGCGAAAGAGTTCCATTTCATCTTCATACACCCAACGCACTTCTGAGTTTAGTAGATGGTATAAGTATCTAATTCATCAAGATCCTTCTTTTGTGTTTTATGTAATTCTGAAAGCACTAGGAAGTTATAAAGACCGGGATTTTTTAATTAACAAGATCCCAGTTTTCTACTCTGACTCTGATTTATTCCCAGCTTCACTTTTGGGTTCTCTATTTTATGCCTTTGCTTTTGGTCCTGATGATTGACACAATGATGGAACTTACGTGCACAGATATTAATGTGGCTGCTGATTCAGCATCCAAACAAAGTGATAAAGTTAGAGTAGCTAGTCCTTATGAAGACCCTCCAAGTAACATGATACAGGATATTGATTCCAGTGGTGCAGTATTTTTGCGCTCAAACTGGCAGGTACAAGGTTACTTACAAGAACAAGCTGATACCATTGAAAAGTACGCAACTTGAAGTCCTGAAACTTTTCGGATTTTTTAAACACACTTTTAACTGTATAATTTGTATATATTATCTCTCAAGTTTTATTCATGTTGCAGAAATGGTAGTGCCATTTCTTTGAATGGTTTTGAAATTATTCTGCGACAGCTACAAAAGTTGGCACCTGAACTACATCGGGTAAGTTTAGGGGGTTATTTTTGATAATATTCATTAGACTTGCTTTTTTTCTTTCTAGATTTCCCTGATGTTTGCTGTTTGACTCTTGCTTCTTTGTAGGTTCATTTTTTGAGCTACTTGAATGGTCTTTCTCATGATGATTATAGTGCAGCTTTGGAAAATCTTCATTGCTATTTTGATTACAGGTAATTGAACTGTCAGTTATTTTTCCAATATCTCTATTGTCCGTTCTGTTACCCAAAACCGTCACCACCCTGCCAGCATTCTACATTCTTTTTAAACTTTTTTCTGTAACCTCTTTGTCTTGGACTTCAATTTTATGTTATACTTTCTACTTTACATTTTTGCAAATTTAATTATGAATTCTTAGTACTAAATATTAAACTTCCTCTGATGAATTTTCAGTCAATCAGTATATGTTCCTTGACTTGCTTGATCACAGCTTATCGTTGATACTTTGTCTATATGGTTTATGATTCCCAGTAATCTACTGTTAATTCATAAATATAAAGAAAGACATTGAGTGAGTAAAGAAACAATACAGATAAATTATCTTAAAAATGAGTTGTCGCCAAGGAAGTAATGTCCTGCTGTTATCAAAAGAATTCTGTTTCTTTGTTGTCTTCCACATGATCACTGGAGCTGCTCCTCCTTATAAATGCCTCCAATACCAGTTTCATTGATATTGTTGATTGTCCAAATTTAGAATCACTACAGATGCAAATGCAGAGTTTCATATTTAGTTTCATTGATATTTTATATTAAGTTTTTGTAGTTTGCTCTGTGAATTATATATTATATATAGGTTTCAATACCATACTTCTTCTCATGCACACTACCAACTATTAGTCAATAAAAAGTGCTAAGATCCCACATTGATTAGGTGTATGGCCAAAGTAGTCCTTGTATGGGCAATCTTCACCAGTTGAACAAACTTTGGGGTTGAATTTGGCTCAAGTTCTAATAAGGCATTTGAGCCTATGTTAAATCTTATATTGGCCACCCCTAAATGTCCAATCCTGCAAACTTCACAGCAGTCGCCAGTCTTCATCTACGAGCTAGCGTTCAGAGTTGAGTTACACCTGGATTCTAATAAAAGGAAAGAGTGTAACCATTTTGAACTGAACTTGTCTATTTGTTGGACAAAAGTGCAGGGAACGAAGGATTTGATTTTATTCCTCCGGCTGGTGGTAATAGCTTTGGAAGATATGAAATTGCTTTATTATGTTTGGGGATGATGCATTTCCACTTCGGGCATCCAAAGCTGGCTTTAGAGGTGAATGCCTTGAACATTTTGCTTCAAGTTCCATGTTTCTACTTTCTTAGACCTTAAGGCTTTCTATCATATATGCTATCAAGCCATTGTTCTTGGTGCAATACTTATATTGTTTGGTTATGTTTAGGTTTTGACTGAAGCAGTTCGTGTTTCTCAGCAGGTAATAATCATATAAAAAGAAAGTTTGTTTATTTATTAAAATTGCATACTTGTGTTCATCAAGTGGCACAAAACTAAGATGACAGCAAATGCTGCCGTACAGTATATGTGCTATACTACTACAGATACATGGAAAAACAAACCTTTGTAATTGGCAAGTGTTGCCATTTAAACCCAAACATGTCTTCCCCATACATTAATTATATGTTGTGCTGTGATTACTGACAGATTTCATTTATGCAGCACAGTAATGATACCTGTCTTGCATATACTTTAGCAGCTATCTCAAACTTGCTGTTTGAAAATGGCATCTCAAGTACCGCTGGGATACTAGGATCATCATATTCACCTTTTACTAGCATGGGTATTTCACTCTCTGTTCAGCAACAATTGTTTGTTCTCTTGAGAGGTTCTTTGAAGAGAGCAGAAAATTTAAAGTTAAAACGGCTGTTGGCTTCCAATCATTTGGCAATGGCGAAGTTTGATTTAACGGTAATGCGATTTTCTGGCCACATTAAACTTTTTTGCTACACTGTTGGTACTTTTTCTATATGAAAGTGGTCATTTAGCATATTCTTTGGGAAACGGATTGAAAACAGTGGCATTTTATTAAATTTAAATATTAAAGTAAAAATAGGAATTGAAAACACAAAATAGACACTGATAGCAAATAGGAAGTATCTTGAAATATGACCATAATTCTGATAAATTTTTAGATCTTATTACTATTACTATTAAGGTTGAATCCCTTGGCAATGTAGTTAACAGTATATCATTATTTGTAATATTTAAGTTGCTTCCAACTTTACCAACTTCAACTGAATTAATGATTTAGTCTTGCCTTTTGGTAGAAGGTACTGAAACTTTAAATTTTATCTGATGCCAATTTACATCATAGTAGTATCTTCTCTGCAGCATGTTCAAAGGCCCTTGTTATCATTTGGTCCAAAATCTTCTTTGAAGCTAAGTACATGCCCAGTTAACGTTTGCAAGGTAGTATAAATCTGTGATTATTCTTGGTTGGTGACTGTTTGAGAACTAAAGAATTACATTAATTACTTAATGCACTTTTTTCTTGGATATATGGCAGGAACTCAGGTTGAGTTCTCATCTGATTAGTGATTTTAGCTCTGAGAGTTCTGCAATGACAATTGATGGTGCCTTCAGTACAACTTGGCTCAGGAATTTACAAAAGCCAAGGGGTTCTCTAATTTTATGTCAGGAGAATGGATCTGGCAACAGTTCTAACGTTTCCCAATTCTGTGCTCAACCAACCTCAATTCCTGGATCTGTGTTGCAAGTACTGGGTTCATCTTATATACTTCGTGCAACTGCATGGGAGTTATATGGCAGGTAAAGTTGCTAACTTGGTTGTAGGTATGCATGATTATATGAATTAAGGTTTCACTAAATTATTATTCTCTTTTTCTTGAAACTGCCAGTGCCGGCCGGCTAACAGAATATAAGGGTTAATCAATGTTTAAATTGATTGTTAGTAAAAAAAAAAAAAATTCTGTTTTAGCATGCTGGCATTGCTTTTCTTCGAAGTATTTGGCACCAACAACTCCTTCCCCTTGCAAGGTAGATTATATTTTTAGACTTATTAGCAGCATCCTGCATAGCATAGGTCACACCTATTGCTGCGAAAAAAGATTAGTACCAAATCATAATGATTTAACCATAGAATAAAAATGAGCCTCTAATAGAAGGGTCAAATCTCTGCAATAAATTTGTATAGAAAAAATCTAATATATTGGGAAAAATAAGACGTACTTCTAATAGATACACTATCACAGAGAGAGTGAGTGAGTGATCATACTTCTAAAAGTCGAGACAGTTGGTTTTACGCCAATATTTATTTAAGAGTGAGTACCAGTGTGCAAATGAATGCAAAAGCTGAACAATAGTCCTTCCTATCAAACTTCTGAGGAGTGACAAATTTTATCTTTTCTGTTAAACCAAAGCTCAACTTCCAGATAAAGAAAATATCCTCTTTATTAAAACATAAAATACTTGATAGGGAGAGAGAGATTCAGATAAATCATACATGCACTGCACGCACAGATATACATGTAATTTTATATATCCATAATCAAACAGTTTAGTTAGTGATAAGGCCTTACTTACAGACATGCATGCAGAACCCAATTTTCACACTGAATGCTTTCTATTTCCAGATTTTAATCTAGTGAATATGGTTTTCAAACTCAGGTAGATAAATAAAACAACCATCTTGACCAAAATTCTTGAAGCCTTGATTTTATTGTACCAGACTTTTGGTTATAAATAAAATGATTTAAATGCACTTTTGGTCCTTCTATTTTAACCGAAATAGGATTTTAGCCCCTTGTGTTTCACAAGTTTCAGAATTTTCCCCCACAACTCAGTTTGATGCTTATTTTTTATGATGGATGATATTTATTAAAGTAATGATGTGGCATTGCTGATTTGGACCAGAGACAGTAGATTTGAGAAGAATATGTATACATTTGATCAATGAAATTGGAAAAAAAAGTTGCAACAGAGTTTCTCCTCCACGGTTTGTGGTCCAAATTAGCAATGTCACATCATCAAATATAATTCCACATCATTAATGAAAATGACAAGTCATAAAAAATAAGCTCCAAACTAGGTTGAAGGAAAAAATGCGAACACTTGTAAAACTGGGAGACTAAAGTCCTAGATTTAGAAATGGGGGGCTAAAATTGTGTTAGTTAAAATAGGATGATCAAAAGTGCATTTAAGCCAAATAAAATTAAGCAAAATGCATGTTTTATTACTTCCGTTTATACATGTTTGTTTTGAGATCTTTTCATCACGCTGGGGTGATGAACGGCATTTACTTGTTGGATATGCATTTATGATGTTTTTTTCTTCATAAATTTGTATTATCTTGGAAGCTTGCTATATGTATTTCATCATCTGATATTTTTTTTTCTTCCTTTTTTTGAATTGTCATTAGCACTCCCATGTCTCGCATAAATGTGCTAGTGCACACAACTTGCTTTGCTGATGCATCAAGGTAGCTACTGAGCTGAATGTAATACAGACTACAAAGATTATGTTTCGAGTTGCTAATCCATATCACCTTAGTTTATAAAAAGCATCTGTCTGACTACCATTTTTTTCCTCTTTAATATATTTTGGTCCCAAAAAATGACTTTTTATTAAGCTCAATCCAATTTTTCACCTTAGTCTCTATATTTATAAAAGTTAAAAAATAATAGTTGTTTTAGTCCTCAAATGGACTAACGCAAACTTTTTTTCTATTAAAAGTTAAGCCTAACAACTAAATAAATTTAAATAAGACTAATTTAAAAAAAATCATATTTTTATCAATATATATATATTTGTGTGTGTGACAATTTTTCTGCTTGCTTTAACTTTGTTCTTGGTTACCCCAGCTCATCAGATGCAGCATTAGCATATGTAAAGCTCATTCAACATTTAGCCGTGTTTAAAGGATACAAAGGTTAGATTGGTTGCATAAAATTGAATAGAGTCCTGTCCTTATTTTATATATGTATCCATTGTATGTTTCCAAATTTTCATTTTTGATTTTGTTTTGCAGTTTTTTTTAAAGGTTTGTAAATCAACTGAGTAATTGTTTATGAATAACTTATTAATGGTAATTATTTGTTATGCAAATTGCTTTTCTTTAATATGGAGTGCTTTTTTTTTCTTCTTTCCCGTGAATGTCGATAGAGGATTAGAGGGTAAAAAATCCAGTCACTTACACAATGAATACTGCTAAAGCTGCAGCTGCTTCATGAAATTTCAGATCCTTCTCTTGCTTTTATTTGCTCCTTACTGTTTTGTTTCCATCTCTGTATTTAGAGGCTTTTTCCGCCCTTAAAATAGCAGAAGATAAGTTTCTATCTGTCTCAAAATCACAAATCTTACTGCTAAAGCTGCAGCTGCTTCATGAGCATGCTTTACACCGGTAAGTGATCTAGGTCAACAGTTGTCTTCAAATTTTTAAATTCTGTAAGCAGCTGAGATTTCAGCATTGTTAATAACTTAATTGAGAATTATGTAGCGGACATTTAAAGCTAGCCCAGAAACTCTGTGATGAACTTGGTGTTTTGGCATCACCTGTGACTGGCGTTGATATGGAGCTAAAGACAGAAGCAAGCCTTCGCCATGCACGAACGTTGCTCGCAGCAAAGCAGTTCCGAGAGGTTTTTTCCCCCCTCTGCATGCCCTAAATATTAATATTATACAAAAAGTCATGATATATTTGAAAGTAGAGTGCATATGCAATTGTTTCTTTCATAGGTAACTAGGGTTCATAATCTTGATATATATACATACATACATGATACATATATATATATATATATATATATATATATATATATATATATATATATGTGTGTGTGTGTGTGTGTGTGTGTGTGTGTGTCTATATATATTATTTTTTTAAAAACGCTTGTAGTATTTTCATTGATAATAAGTGGTGTAAGATGTTACTGTTGTCAATTAATTGGGTTCTACCCTGATGCAATATTTTTAGTAATGATTGCCGAAAGTTACAATAAAAAAGGTGTAAGTAACCCCCATAAATTCAGACTTCTGATGTGTACTTTGCAAAAGAGTTGTTCGTATCTGTAATGTTCCATTTGTATGGGTTGCTCACTGAGACAGTAATGAGCAGATGCACTTGTCCTTCAAGAGTCTTATATTTGTGATTGATAGACCAAGCAATAAAAAGAATTTAAATGGCACTTACGAGTTATGGCTTCTATAGGCTTTTCATGTCATAAACAAGTATACTTTACGTGTTGGTAGCAGGAACAGTCTGTCTTACTGTTTTTGCTGAATTAAAACCACCCCTTTTGAATGCATGTGTCCATTGTGTATTGCCAATGTGGATATTGCTGGACTATATATATTAGTGCATATGGGGAGAGATAATAGCTTCTTAGCCTGGTAAGGAGAAAAAAGGGGGTGAAATCAATTATTTTATTTAATTTTCCTATGATGGTTTTCTTTTTCAGGCAGCTTCTGTGGCACACTCCCTCTTTTGCATGTGTTACAAATACAATCTACAAGTTGAGAATGCTTCAGTTCTTCTTTTGCTTGCTGAGATTCACAAGGTATGTGATCATATCTGTTTGACACACACTACACAGTTCATGTAGTCTATAGATAAAGCTATTTTATCTTGTTTGCTCTCTTTTTGGGTAACTAGCTATTTATTCAAAATTTGATGATGGGTTACAATTTACTGCGTGGTGACATCCCCTCTCCAATTCATCGCACAAAATGACAATTGTGTGTCAACAATTAAGATTACATGTTAAGCAAGCCTTCACAAGATGAGAAGGAAATGAAGCGAGAAGAATTGAATAAACAGAAAAAAATTATCTTAATATTCAGTAAACAAAAACATTTGTTGATAATGTCTCTTTATGCTTCTAATAAGCACTCATTGGTATCACTCTTTTATTCAAGGAAAAATATTTTTCATGAGTCGTGACTTATGCATGTTTTTATTACTTTTTTATTTAACTATACAGTGATTTCTTTTCTTTTTAATACAGCATCTATTGGCACATCCTAAACTAATTGATGTATTCTACATTTCCAAACTACCAGTTTTCATATTGATGTATTTTCCACAGTTTGTTTGCTTTAAATCCCTGATTTTTATTATATTTTTTTTTATCAGAAATCTGGCAATGCAGTTTTAGGGCTACCATATGCTTTAGCAAGCCTCTCATTCTGCATATCATTTAATTTGGATCTTCTAAAAGCCTCAGCTACTCTTACTTTAGCTGAGCTATGGCTCTCTCTTGGATCAAGCCATGCAACAAGGGCTCTAAACCTCGTTCATGGAGCTTTCCCGATAATTCTTGGTCATGGAGGTTTGGAGCTCCGCTCACGGGCCTATATTGTTGAAGCAAAATGCTATCTATGCGATACAAATTTCAATGGTATGTTGCTTATGTTGCTGAAGATTGTAGATGCTAGACTATTCAGACTATATGCTATTCATTGATGATCCCAGTAGAAAATATATTGAATAATATTTCAATAATAAAATAAGAGTACATGCACTAATTCATTTAAATAGTCTAAACCTACTAGGCCTCATTGATGGACTAAAAACAATAATTATAAATATATACATTATTTACAATACTCCTCTTCAAGCGGGTGAATAGATATCTATCATTCTCAGCTTGCAAGTAAGTTGGTCGAATCTTTCAGTTAGTGTTCCCTTTGTTTACACATCTGCCAACTGATCCCCCGAAGGAATATAGGTTGTAGTTATCAAGCCACTATCCAACTTCTCTTTGACGAAATGCCTGTCTATCTCAATGTGTTTTGTTCTATCTCACTGAATAGGATTATGAGGAATACTGATGGCCGACTTATTGTCACAAAACAACTTCATAGGGCCTTCACACTTTATCTTTAAATCTACAATCACAATTTTCATCCACAATAGCTCACAAATTCCTTGTGCCATACCTCTAAATTCTGACTCGGCACTTGATCGAGCCACTACACTTTGCTTCTCACTCCTCCAAGCCAACAAAGTTCCCACACAAGAAAGTACAATAGCCTGAAGTAGATCTTCTATCACTCACTGAACCTGCATAATCAGCATCAGTATTTTCCTCCATAGTTAGGTTTTCACCTCTTTTAAACAAGAGTCCTCTTCCTGGAGTGGCTTTGAGATATTGTAGAACACGGTCTACAACTTGTAAATGTCTCACCCTCGGATCAGGCATGAATTGGTTCACCACACTAACAGCATAAGCCAGATCCGGCCTAGTGTGTGCCAAGTAAATCAACTTTCCCACTAATCTATGATATTGTGCCTTGTCAACTTTGGCACTTTCCTCCTCCTAGCTCATCTTGTGATTTTGTTCAATGGGAACACTCGCATGTTTGCATCCAAGCTTGTCTGTTTATGCAAAAGATTGAGCGCATACTTCCATTGAGAGATAAAAATGTCTTGTTTTGAGTAGGCCACCTCAATTCCCAAGAAATACTTGAGATGAACAAGGTCCTTCATCTCAAATTTTGATGATAATTTCTCCTTTAGTAGTTGTCTTTCAATCAAATCATCTCCTGTTACAATAATATCATCAACATAAACAAGAAGTACATACAATTTTCCTCTTTGTGAATGTTTGTAAAAAAGAGTGTGATCTCCTTGGCTTTGCTTATAGCCCAAGCACATCATTGCCTTTGTGAATCTTCCAAACCACGCCCCAAGGGATTGCTTTAATTCATATAAGGCCTACCTCAATCGACACACCTTGTTTGCTCCATCTAAGATACCAAAACCTGGGGGAATCTCCATATACGTCTCGTCTTCTAAGTCTCCATGCAAGAACACATTTTTGACATCAAACTGGTGTAATTCCCATCCAGAGTGGACAACAAGAGATAGTACGATCTAAACAATATTCATCTTTGCCACTGGAGCAAATGTTTCCTCATAACCGATGTCATATGTCTGAGTATATCCTTTTGCCACTAGTCTGGCCTTGTAACGGTCAAGGGTGCCATCTGATTTGTGTTTAACCGTAAAGATCCGCTTGCATCCAAGTGGCTTCTTGCCTCCTTGCCTCTCAACAATCTCCTAAGTTCCATTTTTTTCAAGTGCTTTCATTTCTTCATCCATAGCTTGGACCCAATTTTTATCTTGCAATGCTTCTTGAACAGATGATGGGATTCTCATAGAGTCAACAGTTGCAATAAAAATCTGATACTGTGGGGACACGATTTTTTGAGGCAAGTTGAGGAATAGGATATCTATATTTAGAGACAGTATTTTTTATCCTTACTCAAAGCAATAGGCAAATCATTTGGATTAGTATCAGAAGTATGAAAATAACCAATAAAGGGATCATTTTCAGTATATACCTCCGAGCCGGAGGTAAATAAGGAAACAAAGACTTGAAAAATACAATGAGAATAAAAAAATATTACTGCAAGATCCTTGGTAAGCTTACGAATAGAGATAAGGTTATGAGAGAGTGTGGGAACATGTAACACATTTTGCAATTTAAAACACTGTTGAAGTTCAATATTCCCAGAGCCAAGAGCCAACAACACGAGTACGAGATCCATCAACAACAGTAATAGGATCAATATTAGACGGAGAAGTAAATGAAAAAAAACATTTCTGAATGAGACGTCATGTGATCAGTGACTCCAGAATCCAAAATCTAAGTATACTTAGGCATAGAACCAGAAACAATAAGTGATCGGGAACTTCTATCACTCATATGGAGATGAGTAACACCATAACTAGTCATTTAACAATAAGTGATCGGGAACTTCTATCTCTCCTCTAACAAAGTTAATAATTAAAAAAAAGTCATTTTTTCTGGAATTAAGAAGTTCTTATCACATTTTCTCATTAATTGCTGCTTGCATTTGCAGCTTTCTTTGAGTTGAATTTACTGCTAATTTCTATTCATCTTTTTGAAATAAGTTAAATTTCTCAGAAACATTTGCTCATTTGAATTGATATTTCAGTCTTTGAAGATTCCAATCTTGTGATAGATTCATTAAGACAGGCTTCTCAAGAACTCCAACTTTTGGAGGTAAGCAGACTTTATGCATTCCAGTCTTTTGTGTATAATTTCCATCTGTTCTTTTCCATTTGTAAACGAAAAGGCAGCACCTCTATTTTTAAATGTGTCTCATGTCTGACACGACAATGATATTCGTTACAACACGTGTTAAACACCCCATTTAGGTGTCCTATTAAAATAATTACTTTTTTTTTCAATCCAAATAGGAGTTAGGACACCTTACTGGTGGGAAGTGACATTTTTTTATGATACACTGTGCCTATGTTTATAGTTTGGCTGTGGTAGTTTGTAATTTGTTTTTGGATATTTTATATTATTTTTGTTTTAATTATGTGAATCATCATTTCAATTCATAAAAAAAATGGATCTTTTATAATAACGATGTTCATATATATTATTTTATCTAATTTCTAATCTTGAACATTCAATGTTTATTGCTTTAACATATTTAAAATAAAAATAAATGTTGCTTTTGTTCTTGCACGGAAAATACTATTTAAATCTTGAGTGCTCTGCAGTTTCATGAATTGGCGGCTGAAGCCTTCTACTTGATGGCCATGATCTATGACAAACTTGGGCAATTAGAGGAAAGGGAAGAAGCTGCAACTTCTTTTCAGGAACATATATTGGCTCTAAACAATCCTCAAGATCCTAATGATCCCCTTGTTAGTATATATTGAATGTACTGTTTACCCAATTTTGTTTTATGATATCTTACCAGACTATATACGATTCCGACCTTGGTACACTATGTTGTGTAATTATCAATAATTGTTTATAGCTGTATCTATTTTGTTTTTATTGAGTTTGATTGTGAAATTTGCATAAATGCTTTTATTATTGGTTTAATTGCAATTTTAGTCCCTCTATTGTTACCAATTCATGGAAATGGTTCTCCTATTTTAAAAGTTGACATATTTTTAATGGCGTGATATACAATTCTATGATATAGAACCATCTAGATACATTAATTATTCATATGTTATTAATTAAATTAAAAATATGAAAAAATTTTGAAGTTGAAAGATAAATTTTTACTGCGTTTGCGTTTTATTCCAATTCCATGAGTATTAATCATTTTACATTATCGTATCATATGTCACGTTATTTAGAATATTTCATGACGTCATTTTTTACTTAAAAAATCAGAAGGAGAACCAAAATAGTCGACTTTTAAAATAGAGAATCAATTTCGTAAATTAGTAAAAATAGAGAGACTAAAATTATAATTAAGCCTTTATTATTTTACCAAATCTTATAAAAGACATAATTATTGGCAATTGCTACATACATCAATTTTAGTTTCACGTGAATGCCATAGTTTGATCTCAATACTTAATCAACTTTTTTCTATTTTTTTAAAATTCCAAAATTTTCTCCTCTTATATTTTAAGGGGTTAGATCTAACATATTTATTTCATTCAGTTTCACACAAGAGAATCTAGTCCATCAAAATTACTTGACAGCAGCTGGTCCCTCCATCCCATTCAAAGGTGTCAAACAAAATATAGTTGTATAGTCGAGACAAAGTATGTTTGTATAGTCAATACTTATGACATAGTAGTTTTTTATAAAATATTTGATTTTTATGCCATCGTGTTGTGTCAGATGAATTCCAATCCAAATGAATTTGTATTTTAATAAGATGAATTCCAATCGATATGTTCGATGCAACAATACAAGTTCACGATTTCGACATGACAACGTATATATTATTCTTGTTATGTTTGTACCGATTTATGAATATTTTCTTTCTTTTTATCATTGTAGTTTTTAATATAAATAAAAATTTAAGATATTTATTTTGAAATGGAGGGTGAAAAATATAGAATGATGGATATTGATAAATTATGTTTGATTTGATATGTCAAATTGAAAGTGTTTTTAAAAAGAAAAATGACTGTGTAAACTCATATATCTCATATACACATGGAAAGAAAAAGAAATAGTGTAATATAAATGATGTGATAGACAAAAAAGAAGAGATACAAATAAATAAAATATCAAAAAAGTGTTTTATAATTATAATTATACACATAACAACTCTTTCAATAAGTAGTCGATGATTCGCATAAGTTAGATGATGATGCATGTGTTTTTAATAAGAAAAGTGGACAATTGACGAGTTCATAATAAATGTCAGATAGACTTGACTTTTTAATTATATTTAAGATTGAGAGTTATTGAAATATACTTTTTTACACAAATTAAAAACTAGTTAATAGCAAATAACTTAATAAACTAAATTTTAAATATTGAATAAAATTATATTTTAGATAACATGATAAACATAAATATTTAAATGATATTTTAAATTAACACTTGAGTTTGATAAAAATTAAATATAAATATATACACTATAAGCTTTAAATAAAATGATATATAAAATAAACTAATAAAGTATACAAAAATATTATAAAGTCTAATATGAAATTCGTGGTTGTCGAACAAGATTGACAATTAATCTGTGCGATTAGAACACATTATTTTATGTTTGATTATTGAATTGTGATATTAGGATTATGTAATTTACTGATTTTTAGAATTCAATTTGTTTAAAATATTTGTGTTAGAAATTCATTAGGGTCTATTTTGATGTTATGATTATAATTTTAAGAACTCTCAACAATACTACTAGATCGTTTACGGGGTAAGAACATGAGCACTTGATTAAGAAAATGGTAAATATCTAAAAAAGGGTCAATGATAGAATGTCTCAAACACTAATTGAAGAAAGAGATGAAAAACTGGAAGAAACAAAAAATTAAAAAAATTATTTCGATATGGAAATTGCTTTTGAAATTATTTAAATTCTATAATTATTCTATTTTATGAGTAGAATTGTTTCTATTGATAGAATTGAAATTGTTGTGTTATCATTATTTGTCGAAGTGTATATTGAAGTCTGAAGGGGATATACTATCTGTATTTTGTTACATAAATTAATATAACCAAATGACATACATCATGTAGATTGGTATGTGTAGGGTGCATTATGTAGATTGATATGTGTACATGGACTAAAATTTATTTTACCAGTTTTTTTAATTATTAAAATTGCACTTTTTTTTACTAGGATACAATTTTTAAAATTAGAACAAGGCCGTCAAAATCTTGAAGACGGCCATCTATTTTTAAGATTAGAACAACTATCATGTAGTCTTGTGTGCATAGATCACCATCAACGATAAAAGTTTAAGGATGTTGTTGTATGCTTTTAAGTGAGTTAACTAAAATTTTAAGATATCATACTTTAATGAAAGATCTTAGGTATAATTTCAATATTAGTCCCTTTATTTTTACTGATACACGAAATTGATCTATCTATTTTAAAAATCAATAGTATTGGTCTCTTCTATGATATTTAACTACAAAATAGCAACATGACATGTTTTAAAGGCATAATTGCTCCTGCCGTCCTTTAATTTAATTTCAGATAACACTTCAGTCCTTTATTTTTTTTTTTCTTCCGATTTGGTCCTTTATTTAATTTTAAGTAAACAATTTGATTTTTTATGTTTTAAAATATTAACAATGTTATTTTTTTTTTACAAAAATTCATCAAAGTTTTCAAACAAAACTCATAAAATTAATTATCATCTTCAATATAATGCAAATTTTATTAAATTTATAACTCAAATATTCAAATAAACTCATATTTTCATTCTTAATATTTTCAAATTTTTGTAATAAAATTAAATAAAGGACCAAATCGAAAAAAAAAAGATAAATGATTGAAGTATTATATGAAATTAAGTTAAGGGAGTGCATGAGCAATTGTGCCTATTTTAAATAATATGACATATAATATGATGACATTGAATGATTAATACTCCTAAAACTAAAATAAAATACCGTAAAAATTTAACTTTCAACTTTGAAAATTTTCTATATTTGTAATTTAGTTAATGACATATGAATAATTAATATATCTAGATGGTTCTATATCATAGAATTGCATCTTGCGCCATTTAAAATATGTCAAATTATTATTTTTAGTTAAAAAATATGATGGAAGGAAAAAAACTGTCAATTTTTAAAATAAGAGAACCAATTCCATAAATTAATAAAAATAGAAGAACTAATACTACAAATCAAATCAATATTTTATTACTATATTGCTTAACTTATAAATATTATTTCTCTATTTGATCTCTCTCTAAAATACACCATTTAGAGTGTCAATCGATTTTCACTCCTCTCTTTTTTTGTCTCATTCAATATTTAATTAAGAATCACATCTCAGCAATGTTTTTTTCTCTCATGTTTTTTATGATTTAGTTTTGTGAGAGCAACGAGTTATTGTCTTGGTGTTATTTATTTAGTTTTTAATCTTGATATAATATTTGTTTGATTAAGAATGAGAAATTAAATTTAAATACTATAAAGTTCATTTTGATTTTACACGTTTATTTATATCTCTTTATTTTATGTAATTCATTTGATGGATTAATTTTATTTATAATTTTTTTAATATTTACCGTTGAATTTGTATTATTTTTAATATATTATATAATTTTAATGAGTAAATTTCGATTTTAGTAAAATAAAATGACGTGTGTGGCCCACTAAAATATTATTATCGTTAAAAAATCTTCTTAAACCCTCCTCAGAGACGCGTACCGACGTACGTCGGCATTAATTTTCGTTGAAGAATATATGATGTACGGTACACCATAATATCCATGACCTATAATAGCCAATTTACATTTTAAATTCAACACAAAAATACTTAAAGTAGTTTTTTTAAGTTTAATTTAAGTGTTTAAGTCTTTCAAATTTATTATATTTTGATTATTTAAATTATATCTTGTTTGTATCGTTAGTCTGTTATTTTAATTTTGATAAAATTAATTTAATTGTAAATTTTTATCACTTGAAACTCTATAAATATTATAATAATATATCTTTTATACTAATTATTTAAATAATACTCATTAAATTTTATAAATATTATATATTTCTTAATTTTTTCTATAATAATTTAAATATATCTATAATGTTAAAAATCAAATAATAAATCTATCTACGTAATTATTATTTTTAATTTCTTTCAGGTTTAAACAGTAACTTATTACGATTATATCTTAGTATTTTATTATTATTTTTGTTTAAATTAAATGTACCAAATATTACACTCTCTTTCCTCCCTCCTTCACAGATCAGAATATATCCGAAGGAAGTCCTTTTCTTGTCCATTTCTAATCAAATCATCTTGACTTGCTTGTTACTTCAAAAACAAAAAATTAAAAAATACTGAGTTGCTTTTTTTCGCTCGTCTTCGTCCTCTAACGATGTTCTGTACGCAATGTACACACATTTCCAACCAGTTACTTCACGCAACCAATCATATTTCGCCACGCGTCACCTTCCCACAATATAAAAATAGCAACACCACCAACACTTCGAAGAACACGAACTCATACACTCAACTACAATTCTTATTAACTCTACAAAAACAACCTCCTTCTTACTGAACCATGGGCACCATAGATACCCAAACCGGGTTCAAACTAGTTGGGTTCAACAACTTCGTCCGAACCAACCCAAAATCAGACCGGTTCCAAGTGAAACGCTTCCACCACGTCGAATTCTGGTGCCCCGACGCAACCAACACCGCACGCCGCTTCTCATGGGGACTCGGAATGCCAATCGTAGCTAAATCCGACCTCTCTACCGGAAACCAAATTCACGCTTCCTATCTCCTCCGCTCCGGCGACCTCAATTTCCTCTTCACCGCCGCTTATTCCCCATCAATTTCTCGCTCCTCTCCTCATCCAACCGCCTCAATTCCAACTTTCTCCGCATCCACCTCCTTCGCCTTCTCCGCCTCCCACGGCCTCGGCGTCCGCGCTGTCGCAATCGAAGTCGACGACGCCGAATTCGCCTACACAACAAGCGTAAACCACGGCGCAATCTCGTCGTCTCCTCCCGTCGTCCTCGACAACCGCGTCAAACTCGCTGAAGTTCAACTCTACGGCGACGTCGTTTTGCGTTATGTCAGTTACAACGACCCGATCGAAACCTCAAACCCTAACCCTAACCACTGGTTCCTCCCTGGCTTCGAACCAGTAGAAGAAACATCCTCTAACCAATCAATCGACTTCGGAATCCAACGACTAGACCACGCCGTCGGAAACGTACCGGAACTTTCATCAGCACTGAATTACGTGAAAAAATTCACCGGTTTTCACGAATTCGCCGAATTCACAGCGGAAGACGTTGGAACGAGTGAGAGTGGGTTGAACTCAACAGTACTAGCGAACAACGAAGAAACGGTTTTGCTTCCGATGAACGAACCGGTTTACGGAACGAAAAGAAAGAGTCAGATACAAACTTATTTGGAACACAATGAAGGTGCTGGGTTACAGCATTTAGCATTGATGTCAAATGATATATTCAAGACATTGAGAGAGATGAGGAAGAGAAGTGGTGTTGGTGGGTTTGAGTTTATGCCTTCACCACCACCAACTTATTATGCTAATTTGAAGAAACGTGTTGGTGATGTTTTGAATGATCAACAGATTAAGGAGTGTGAGGAGCTTGGGATTTTGGTTGATAAAGATGATCAGGGTACTCTGCTTCAGATTTTCACTAAGCCTGTTGGAGATAGGTATCTTCTTTTATTATCATATCTTATCCATACATACTATTTAATTTATTATTATTGTCTTCATTTAATTATTAGTATATAGCAACTTAGACAAATAACTAGGAATGGTTTAGTAATTTAGATTAACATTTCTTTCCTTACAAAAAATAATGTGAAACAATTTCCCTATACAATATAAGAAGAATGTTATAATACCTAGGAATGGTTTAGTAATTAACTCAGCATATAGGGATTTAATTGATTGATTTATCATTAATTTTGATTTCATGCTTTCATGTAATTGAGTAGTAAACAATGCTCATTGACATGACAATAACTTAGCAAGGCCTTATGATTCTATATATTGAGAGTGTTTTTGTCTTCTTACCTTCTCACCCAGTTGTTCTGTTTGTTTCATAAATTATCAATTTAATATTGTCTTGAGTGTTTAAGCCACTTGTCTTGAGTGTACTCCTGATGTGAGCATTTCCGTTAATTAAATATTGTTGATATTGATTAGCTTTTGTTGTGTAAAATGTGCAGGCCAACCATATTTATAGAGATAATTCAGAGAGTTGGATGCATGCTCAAGGATGATGAAGGGAAGGAGTACCAAAAGGGAGGGTGTGGAGGCTTTGGAAAAGGAAACTTCTCAGAGCTTTTCAAATCCATTGAAGAATATGAGAAGACTTTGGAAATTGTAAGAACTGCATGATCCATGTTGTGATCTTGTTTGTGTTGCTATATACTGTATTTTACAATAAGTCATTTGCTAATCTCCATTGGTCTTCTAATCCTTTCTTTGACCAAGTAGTGTGTGGGAGTTGGATCGCTTTGAACAAGGTTGCTCTTTTTATAGTGAGACAACTAAATGTAAATCAACGCCTGTATTCCGATATATAATAAATAAATGTGTTAAATTTTAGAGTTAGAAAGCATACTTGAACACAATAATCATTATCTCTCTTTAATTATTTCATATGTTTCTCTCTAATTATAGCCACTATTTGACTAAAATATTTGTCCTTAAATATAAATTTCCTTTTAAACTATTATGTGTTTATTATTTATTATTTTTATAAATATACTTTTATTAATATTACTAATTTAGTCTAAAAGATAAAGAATAATAATTGAATATATTGAGATACAAATAGTATTTTAGGAACATTTACATATAAAATAAATACAATAAATTTACTATTTATATTTTTTTTATAATATATGTGAAAAACATAAGTAAAAGATGGAAGGGATTTTATGAGGATGTGTTAGCTAAAATCTTTTTAAGTTATTTACTGAAAAAACTATTTTAAGTTTTCCTATCTTTTCAGGAAAAGTAAAACAATGTTGAACGTTGTTTTATATTCCTATCAAGTGATAAATAATTTGAAATTCGTTCGAAAATACAATTTATATAATAATTGCAGAGATATTTAATGTGTATGAATTTCAACATTAAGTACTTTAGAAACAAAAATTTAAAATTAGATTCGTTCGGGTTCAAAATTTCTTTATTTATTCTTAAATTTTTAACATTTGAGAGAAATGTTTCATAAGAAAATAATCATAAGAAAGTAAAATAATCATAAGAAAATATAATCTAGTTTGTAAACAATTAGTCTTTGGTCATCAACCAAAAAAAGTGACTAGCACATGATACAAAGTTAAAATATCACTATTAATGGTACTGTGAGAAAGGACAAATGCTGCCTATAAAATTAGATCAAAAACAAATTGTTATTTACAAAAATAGTTATAGCTGACCAAATATTGGATACGGCCGAAAATCATTGGTGACGGTGGCAAACGGTTGTAGATGGAGGTTTAGTTTTCTATAGGGTATTTATAAGCACTCTAATACCTAATACCTAAGTTAGTATGAATTAGGAAAAGTTTAAGGTAATGGAAAATATATAATTTGTTTTCGAAGATGATGATCCATTTTATATAAATTTTCCAAAAGACGATGACAATTATTTCATTGTTGGGGATCCAGAGTAAAAAATGGATAATTGTTTGATCATCATGTAATGATTCTGATCAATTGAGTGCGAATTCAACGTTGTTTCTTAAATTTGACACTCAAGTGGTACCATAAATTCGACACTCTTTGAATTGAATTAAAGTCCAATGAATATTTATCTGGTGGACCTGACAATAGTTATATTCAATCATTACATAGATGACAATGACCCATAAAAATATTTTTGTGAAGAATTTGTCATATAAGAAGCATAACATGTTGGTCATAGGTAATGTTATATTTCAGGATGGGCCTTGTAAAATTCCACAGATTGTTACAAAGATGGAAAACCAAAATAAAAAAAATTCCGTTGCCGGGAATCGAACCCGGGTCTCCTGGGTGAAAGCCAGATATCCTAACCGCTGGACGACAACGGATTGATGTCCAATTACCGAACTAAGTATTATTTCTATACAAAATTCAAAACGATAACTGATTTTCAATAAAGTGACAAATATTTTTCATCTTTCAGAGTGAATTAATTTTATTCGTCACACTAGATACTTGTTTATTGCTTTCTTTCTCTTTAAAAATATCATTTTTTCTTCTTAATTTTAGTGAATATACTAGCTCAAAGAAATGATACACTATACTATACATGTGCATTTTATAATCGTTTTACTGTTTTTATTTACATTTATGACTTATCAAAATTAATAATATGTTTAACATTTGTAACTCCTAAGATACTAAAACAAGTTTTTAATAGATATAGACCCGATTAAATTTATCCTAAGACTTCTACTATGTTTGGTTTAATTTGCTTTCAGGCACCTCATAACTCCTGGCATTTTCTCTACCCTTCTTACCCACGTTGCATTAGTTTGAAGATACTTTAATGAGAAAGGTGAGCAATGGTGTAAATATATCTTTTTGGCATCATCCTTGAAATGATGGTGGTTTACTTAGTTCAAGATTTAATAAGCTTTATGGATTATCTTTAGATAAAAATATTTTGGTGTCTTAGGTTGGATTGGGGTGTTGATGGTGGTGGGTGGAGGTGGAAGAGGAGGAGGAATTTTTTTGCTTAGAAAGACAAGTTAGTTTTAGAGTGTAACTCTTCGTTGGATTTTTTTCAGGAAAATATGATCCATAGATTGGCCGGGAGAATCGAGAACGAAAAAGTTTATTCTGTCAATGGCGTGTATCATTTATTTTGTCAAGAAGAGGTTGATCTTTTATCTTTTAATGATTTAATTTGTTTAATAATAAGATTCCAACAAAAGACAATTTGGATAAACGAAGTATTATCAATTCAAACTCATTGTTATGTTTAGGTGATTGTGAAAAAAATGTAAGTACTTAACATCTATTTTTAAAATTTTTTAAATGTGAATTTTTAGAAAACTTATTAGATAGTATTCTAAATTGATAGAAAACTTATTAGATAGTATTCTAAAGTGATTGGATTTTTCACGTGCATTAATTATCAGATATGGTTATAGCTCAAAGCACTATGATTTGAATCAATGGTTGCTTAGCCCTCTAAATTGTCTAGGTTGTGCTTTTATTTGATGAATTTTGATTTTTGTTGTTGGGAGGTGGAATCCTGTCGTACAAGTGAATCAACATAACATAATATCTTTTATGTATTTATTCATTATATATATATATATATTAATTGGTTTTCGATACATAATTTTCTTAATGTCAATCTGTATATGTGTATCAAGATAATTGTTCCACAAAAATATATCACAAATAAACAATTTAACAAAGGTTTAAAATTCTTATTTAAGATTAATAATTAATAGGATTATTAAAAAAGTTTTCTGTTTCAATATGCATTTTAATTCAATTTTTTAATAATCTATAAATAATTAAATTTAATAATTCAACATAAACTTTAATAGTTATATACAATAAAAATGAAATATAATTTTAAAATCACATATTTAAACCTATTTTGGTTAAACTTAAATATGCTTATGAAATCGTTTCATTGCTGTAAAATTATTATTTGTATTTATACGTTTACAATTTAAAAAAAAATCCCTCATGATTTTTTTTTTAATAAAATATGTGGTTAATATTTGCCTACATGGCTACTTATTGGTGATGTGGAAATATTAATTTTCAATAAATAAAATAGTAAGGTTTATATATTTATTTATTATTAATAAAAATAGACAAAAATCATAAACTGGACCATATCTATGAAAATCATGATCACCCTTTCACTACCTCCATAAAAATTGTAAACCCAGAAATTATTTGTTTCATTTTCATAATCATATCCATACTACAACCCAAGCATTTGTTGTTTGAGGTGTGAATAAGAATGTGGAGTTGAAGAGTGACGATTTTGGATAGAGAGAAATAACAACACGCCATTGAAGAGACAATGAAATCTTATGACATTTTCCACTTCTTCAAACCCAAATTGATTGATTAATATAATTAATTAAAGGTTAATTTATTTTTAAAATTAAAAAATGCACGATCAACATGATTGATATAGTCACGTCAGTAAAAATCGACCACTTCAACACTTTTAATTAAAAAAAATCACGAGATATTTTTTTAAAACTTTTTTAAATTACAAAAATATAAATAAAAAATAATAATTTTATTGAGATTAAAACTAAAATAATTCACATTTATAAAAATTAAAAACATATTTAAGTTTTTTAGTTATTATACATCCAAAGTCAATTATGATCTAGAGTATCCAAAGAAAATGAATTGATAAAAAATTATAGTTACATCATAGTATTCTAACATAAATTAATTTATATTCAACTCACTTTTAATTAAAATTAATTATATTAAAATCTATTATGTCAAATTCAGTCATGGCTGTTGTAGAACCAAAGACACACTCCATATACTTGAAGATCCTGTGGCATATCCTGATTTCCGATTTCAACGACTTAGTTAGAGAAAGTCCAATAGAATATTATGCACTAAAGGTTGACATTCATATAGTCAATACAATTAATGGCGAGTGTTTTGGTGCACTAGTACAACATATAATAATTGTTTTGCTTCAAGAAAATAGTTATTACACATGACAAGTTTTAGACAAATACAACATTTAATGTTTCTCTAATAATCAACATTCACTTAATATTAAAAAAAAAGTTTGTTTTTCAAATTAAATATGTTTACTTAAAAAAATAAATTATATCTCTAAAAACTAAAATGACATCAAATAAATCAGAAAAAATTAACGTATTATTCTGCCATTTTTATTATCCTATATCCACCTAAAAAAAACATCAATGGAAATATATCCACACAATAAGTTTTTTTGAAAAAATGTACTTAATAAATTCACAATAAGGTAATAATTTACATTCCACAAATATCTTCCTCTAATTAAATATAATTGACCCATTAAAATATTTTCTTCAAAATATAATTACTTTACAAAAGTTGAAATAGAAAACGTGCATTTCATATTGTGATTCTTCTCTCCATCTCACTTTTTTTGTTGGTGAATCTTTATCTCACTTTGTATGTATGCAAATTTTCTTGCCTTTCTTCTATTGAACTTTTTTTTTTTTGCAACTGATGATGTGTGTGTGTTGTTTTAGGACCAATTTTTATTTGCTTTTGACTAAATTTTATGGATTTGTTTTACTTTTTCCACTTATGTTATATTCATTTAAAGATAGAAGCACCAGAGTAACCTCTAACAAAAGAAATTGAAGTTGAAGCACGATAGAGATCTATTATATGGTTCTTTTGTGATTATACATTTATTTGATGTTGTTCTTATCACTTTGTTATGTAATACTTATAATTTTTTTCTTTGAAAGACAGAGATGGATATATGGACAAGAGAGATAAGTACATATAATTTATATTTATAAATACATGAATGCATTATTTCAATATTATTTGCTTCAAACCTAATTAACGTTTACGATATTGTTTATAGTTTAGCATATGGATTACGTATGGTTTTGTTTGCATTGAGATGTTAAAGATGCATTTAAATCTGATAAAAAAATATGCATGCAAATGTGCAGCGTTGGTAATTATTAAATAATATTATTATATATTAGTAGTAAGGGTATTTTAGACTTTTCAATTCTCTTGTATATATACTTATTGTAACCCTAACACATTAAGGTTGTTCATTGGTTTATGAAACCCAAGTGGGTTCTTTGTCTTCCTCCTCTCTTCATCTTCCTTCTTTCCATGTTTATCATTGCTAACATGGTATGAGAGAACTTTGGTTGATTTTGTGCGACCCATTTTGCGGCTGGTGCCGATTTGCTTCCTCTGTTTTCGGTGCGATTCTGCTCTTCTGTCTCTGGCGCAATTCTCCTTTTCTATTTTCGGCGTGGTTCTGCTCTTCTATTTCCAACATGATTTTGTTTGGTTCTTGGTGCACTCCGCTATTGACAAGTTATCCCGAATTTATTTTGTCTCAGTGATTGTGTTTGTCGTATTTTTTTGTCATTATTTGTTATGGCTGGTGCTAAGGATGATTCTCTTTAAGCTGTTAGTGTCCACCTCAATGGACAAAATTACTCTTATTGGAGTTATGTGATGAAAAAAAATTTGATTGAAAAAGATATGTGGGGTTATGTTGATGGAACTTCTGTTAAGTCTACAGATAAAAGGGATGAAGCTAAATATGCAAAAGATTTATTAGTGATTAAATAGTTAATGTTATTGTTTTTTACATGTCCATACAAAGATATGTGAGAATAATTATAATATATTAATTTGAGTTTATTATAAACAACATACAAAGATAAATGTGGATCACTAAAATTAGTGTATATTTTTTAGTATTGTTAGCGTAAAAATGAGAACAATTATAATATACTAATTATGATTTTTTTTCACAATTTAATTTGTTCACATTGTTTTTTTGAAGATGAGTAACCAAAGAAGTCTTTCAAACATATAATTCATACACGTGACATAATATTTCTCACTAATCAATTAGTCAATTTTAATAATTTTTTATATCTTCTAAAAAATGAGAGTAATTATAATATATTAATTTGAATTAATTATAGAAACCATACACGACACAAATGATTGTCGCTAAAGAATTTATTAAATTAGTATTTTTTAAACAACAACAACATAAATATGGGAACAATAATAATACAATAACTAGAATATTTCTTAAACTTTAATTTTTCATGTTGTATTTATGGAAATTAGTCATTAAAGAAGTAGTTGAAGTGTACAGTTCAATCGAAACAAATATTTGTTATTGATTAGTTAGTTAATTTTTTTCTAATATCTTCTAAATAAAAATGAAAATAATGATAATATACTAATTTGAGTTTTTATTTTTAAAATAATACATTGGAGAAATAGTTAAAATTAGTATATATTTTATTATAATTAAAATTAGTATTATGTTTTTCGTGTTGTTTTATTTAAAAAAAAGTCATTGAAGAAGTATTTGAAATGTACAACCCATACACGAGATAAATGTTTGTTTGTCATTAATCAATTTGTTCAATTTAGCGTGGTTTTTTTTGCATCTTTTAGTAAAAATGATAATAATTATTATATAGTGATTTGATTATATTATAAACACCATAAAAATGTATAAATATTTGTTACTAAAAAATTAGTTAAATTTGTGTTTTTTTTAAGATTGTCGGTATAAAATGAGAACAATTATAATACACTAATTATAATTTTGTCATACTTTAATTTTTATTTTTTTTTGTGTTTTTTTCTCCAAAAATGAATCACTAAATAAGCATTTGGAGTGTATAATTCAAACACGAGATAAATATTTGTCATTAAACAATTAATTAAATTTGGTATTTTTTAGATATTTTCTAAACAAAATGAGAATAATTAGAATATACTAATTTGATATTATTATAATCACTATACGAGGGATCAATATTTTTTACTAAAGAATTAATAAAAATAAGTGTTGTTTTAAATATCATCGACATAAAAA